>JAVSBS010013668.1:0-30635 GCA_033124195.1 Coracias cyanogaster | reverse complement strand
CCCCTCCCTGCCCTGCTGCCCACGCTGCTGGGGATGCAGCCCAGGAGGACGTTGGCTGCTGGGCTGCGAGTGCACGGTGCTGGCTCAGCTCCAGCTTTTCATCCACCAGTAACCCCAGGTCCTTCTCTGCAGGGCTGCTCGCCATCCACTCATCCCCCATCCTGTGTTGATGCAAAGGTTCACCCAAACCAGGTTTAGCTTCACATATTTGGAGCCCATATTGAGCTTCACTGGAAGGTTCATCTCTGCTAATTTAGATGTGTACTGTGCACCTGGGAGCTAGGGATCTTTGGCATCCCTCAGACGCACTGAGGAGACACTGGTGCTTTTGGAGTGTGACTCATGCGACCAATTTAGATAGCAATATTAGGATGAGATGAACTGCAGCCTCAAAACATGTATTTTTCATTGCTGGTTATGCACAAAGCTGAAGAGCAATTGGCTGAAGACTGTGTACTTGTGGCACCCAATGCCAAGGACTGCTTTGACTTTGGAGAAGATGGAAACAGTGTGCAAGTGAACAATACAGGGGATTGCAGAGGAGCAAAAATGCCCATCAAACAGCATCAGGTCGTTGTTGTTAAAAGCCCTTCCTCAGCAAGCTCCAGTCTTGCTAAACTAGCTATCCTTGACAACACCTCAGAAACGTTCTTTCTTCATAGAAGTTGGTCATATTGGGCCAGCTTTGCCGAATTCCTGCCCTGTCTTGACACAAAGCAACTCCCAACCTCAATGGAGTAAAATGTCAAGTTTTTGCTTTGACACATGGTACTGTCAGAGCTTTTTAAACTCAAGGCTGTCCCCGTAACACTTCTTACAGGAACCGAACGCTGGGTTTTTCCCTGTCATCTTCCTCAGATATGGATATCTCATTGTGTCTCATATTTGGCAGAACAAATTCAACCTGTTTCAAAGACATGGAATGGAAAACTTTGCCTAATAGATAATGCTTGGTACCAGAAACTGAGACTTTATTCCAGAGGGTCCTCTAATTCTAGCAGGTGCTAACAGCCCTACCTAGAATACAGCACAGGAATCACATCAAGTGAAAGTCCTGATTGATCAATTGGAAGATAGTTCAGGTTGCTTTCCAAAGGAAGAACACTCATTTTCTGAAGAACCCTGAACAAAATTGCTGTATGTACTCACTAAAGTGAGCACACTTCTAATTATAACCCTACAGGTAGCATGAAGCTTTTCCATTGTTACTTCATAGAATAATAGAAAGGTTTGTGTTGGAAGGGACCTTGAAGATCATCTAGTTCCAACCCTCTGCCATGGGCAGAAACACCTCCCACTTAGACCAGGTTGCTCAAAGCTCCATCCAACCTGTTCTTGAACACTTCTAGGGATGGGGCATCCACAACTTCCCTGGGTAACCTGAGGCAGTGTCTCAGCACCTTCACGATGAAGAATTTCTTCCTTAAATTTAATCTAAATCTCCCCTTCTCCAGTTTAAAGCCATTACCCCTCATCCTATCCCTATACATCCTGATGAGGAATCCCTCCCCAGCTTTCCTGTAGGCTCCCTTTAAGTACTGAAAGGCTGCTACACGGTGTCCCTGGAGCCTTCTCCTCTCCAGGATGAACAAGCCCAACTTGCTAACAGGACACAGTTTGCTAGCACCTGGTTCATGCTGTTTATTGTGGCAAAACCAATTAAAAACAAGCTGATAGCAAGAGATTAAACAACCACCTTGCATGATCATACCAAAGAGCATCCCCACCCTTCCACTCAATCTTTGTTACCTCTCATTAACCAGATTATCAGAATTAATGAGAAAGTATTTATCCAAATATCAGTTAATGAAGATAGATCAGGATAATTAAAAGCTCCTTCCCAGAAAGTCCAGTACAAAGCTTTTTGTGTGCAAATATAATAAAACCACCAGACCCAGCTCAATATAGATGTATTTAATGTTGCATGATGTATTTTAGTTTCAGTTCCAAAAACTCCCGTTGAGAGATTTTATAACATTTTGCCCACAATAGCTTTAAATTTTTCAAGGTCTATTTTTTTCCTGCTTTTGGTACATCCATTTTAGCAACTGCCTCCAGATGCGTCAAGACACTGCGATATAAAAACAGACATTTGGCTTTAAATAGTTTTATTTGGTGGTGCAGTGCATGGACTGGAGGCAGAGTGATCCCATACATAGGTCATGGGAGATCCGGGTCTTATTCCCAGTCACTTCCACGAATCACCACATTACTTTGGCCAGGCAGAGGCAAAGCGTATGTTCAAATTTGGGTGCCCAGATCATTGTTTGAGGTCCAGAATGCTGCATCTCTTGTAACAGCAAGAGCTGCACTGGACCCCACCACTTGTCTCTGGCCTTCTACTCAGGATATTGGGTAGGAAGGGAACTACACACACTCCTTTGGGCTCCAAATAATCATTTTTTTGCTGGCTATTTCCAAACACACATAGACTGTTTCCCCGTTGTTCTGCAGTCTGGTGCCTTCCGCACAAGGAGGGAATGAACACCGTCAAATGCTTTAGCCACACGATTTACTCACAGGCTTGTCCTCCATGCGCCTACTTGTAATTCTCTCCTGTGCCCTTCTGCAGGATGTCAACATGTTCTCCCTGGAAAGAAACTCATCTCACAAGTTGCTTTTCCACAGTGATTTCTCTAGGCAGAGACAGCCCCATGTGTCCCTGTGCCATGCCCACCATGTGCATCCCTGCTGTCATGCCAGAGGAATGACATTGTGGCAGGCTGAGCACAGCCCAAATGTTATTGCAGACACCCTGAGCTGGAAAAAGAGAAGCAGAAATCACATTTGAGGGCTGTTTAAGTGGCAGTGTAATTTACCTGAGAAAGTAATGGATTTGCCTTCACTGTAATGCTTTAAGAACAGTCTTGAAAAACACGTCAGGAATGGTTTGGGGCCAAGTGATCTTTCCCTGAGAAAGGGAGATGGGCTGGAAGACACATCCATCCCCTATGATTTAATCATAGAATCATAGAGTCATTCAGGTTGGAAAAGACCTCTAGGATCATCAAGTCCAGCCTTCTTCAAACATCTCTCTAATCCCTAGACCATGTCTTGAAGCACCACATCTACCCGTTTATTGAACACCTCCAGGGATGGTGACTCCACCACTTTCCTGGGCAGCTTGTACCAATGCCTCACCACTTTTTCAGTAAAGAACTTCTTCCTGATATCCAATCTAAACCTTCCCTGCACAACTTCAGGCCATTACCTTGAGGCCATCCCCTGCTGCCCACGCTGCTGGGGATGCAGCCTAGGAGGACATTGGCTTCTAGGCTGTGAGTGCACGTTGCTGGCTCAGCTCCAGCTTCTCATCCAGCAGCTACCCAAAGCCTTTTCTGCAGGGCTGCTCTCCCTCCCTTCATCCCCAGCCTGTGTTGATAACAAGGGTTCCCTCAACCCAGGTGCAGAACCTTGCACTTGGCCTTGTTGAAACTCATGAAGTTCACACAGGACCACTTCCCAAGTTTTTCCAGGTATCCTGTGGTGGAAAGAAGAGGAGAAGAATCTTGCCTCTTGCCTGGATAATGTCCGATAAATCAAACTGGAGCCTGGTACTTAAGCAGCTTTTGAGACTCTGTGTTGGTGCCTTTGCTGGCATTTTTAATTAATGTATTTTTCCTATGGACTAGGATCCATGGGGGATGTGTAGCAGATAGAATAGTTCATTGCAATTGCTCTTGTTCCTGTTTGATGTGATGTTCTGGGCCATAGCTAACTACTCCAAAGGAGTTGCCCATTGCTTTTTCCATACCAGTTCTGCCACTTCCACCATAACTCAGAAAATTTGAGCAGACACAAGAGACTGCCCTGACAACTGAAGAAATTGAATGGTCTTTCATCCTTCTACTTTCAAATCACATGTTTGATCAGGTCCTCCTGTGAACAAAAAAGACTGAAGAAGTTTGGTTTTCCTTGGAATTATGTCTTGTGGCAGATTTTTAGTGAGCATTTTCTGATGTCTAACCAGGGGCTGAGCTCACTGTGCTGAAGGAGAGCCTAAAAGTTCCAACTCCTTTACACATCTCCCCATTTTTATATGAATTCGATATACCGAGGACTTTTAGAATCATGGAATCATTTAGGTCAGAAAAGACCTTTAAGATCATGATGTCCAACCATTAACCTAACTACCAAGTCCACTGCATGACTTTTAAACACATCCAGAGATGGTGATTCAACCACTGACCTGAGCAGTCTGTTCCAGGGCTTGAGAGCCCTTTCAGGGAAGGAATTTTTCCTCATGTCCGACCTAAACTTCCCCTGGTGCAACTTGAGGCCATTTCCTCTTGTCTTATCACTTGTTACCTGGGAGAAGAGACTGGCACTCATTACTCTACAACCTCCTTTCAGGGAGTTGTTGAGAGAGAGAAGGTCACCCCTGAGCCTCTGTTTCTTCAGACTAAATAGCCTCAGTTCCCTCAGCTGCTCCTTATAAGACTTGTGCTCTAGGCTCTAAACTTCAGTACTTTCTAAAGTGTGGTTGAGATTGATGAAAGGGTTCACCAGGTGGCGGGGAAAGGCTTACATGCACACAGGCACAGAGCGACGACATAAAGCCTTTTTTTTCTTTGGAAACTGTACTAAATGCTCTTCTGCCAGAATAGAATTAGACTCTCCACTTCAACCAGAACAGATCTTCTACCTGCTTCTACCTGCATTGTCTTCCCCATCATTTATTTTACAAGTGACAGTTACCGAAGCTTGAGCACTGCTATGCCTCTGTGAGCCCATCTTCTGCAAAATGTTTTGTGGAAGGACTTCTGCCCTGTGAAAAACAGGATCTGCAGAAATATTTTGGTTTTGGCTTGAGGGAGACCTTTCTGAGCTTGGTTTGCGTAGCAGCTGCCTTTCCTCCAGGACGCAGGTAAGAAAGCCAGTACACTGTTTTTCTGAATCATAGCTGGAAATGAGTAGCAGCTTCCACTGCAAACACAGGCAAGTCACCACCCCAAGGCAAACACAAACCCATGAACATGGAGGGGTTTGCTCATCCTGAGGGATCTCTGAAGTCATTCCTTGTCCAGGTAATCTGCTTCTTATAGAAGGACAGAGTGAAGGGAGCCTTGGGTTGTGGCCTTCATCCTTTTACGGCACTAATTATGGGTGCTACTGTGCCTTTCTCAACTCAGTCTTGATTTCTAAAAAAATCCAAAGAATAACAAACATGGGAGACCACCACCCACGCTAGACTATGCTTCTAAAAAGACAAGGGCCTGTGAGATGTTTAAATTGCCATCCTGGGTGCAGGCTAGTGCATCCTTGATCCCAAGGGATGGTTGTTTCCACTTAGATGCCTCTGGGGTGGTAATGGAGGTCTTATCCTCCACTCTTGAGATGGTCCCATTTGGGGTCCCACATTGTCTTTGCATGGTCCTCAGCCACTGAAAAGTGAATGGGGAGCAGGGCTCCGTTCTCACTTACTTATTCTTATTTACTTCCTCCATGATCAGGTTTGAGGAAGAAGTTAACTATCTATCCATAGATGTTGTACAGGGGATGCTGGTTCCTTGACCCACTGCATAGATGCCTTACTGAAAGGAAAAATCCGTCACCTAACTTTTGGCAGGTATTTCCATTAGCAGAAGAGCCAATAAAGCCTCTATGAGTGTGTGACGTAAGAGGGAGTTTGTCTATTGTCTCCCTCTAATAAAGGCTAGAGACAACACAGGATTGAGCTTTCTCTCTCCTGGGCATCTTGCTTCCATTAGACTTAAAAAAATCCAGACTAGGATAATCCTACCTGTCTCCAGACACCATCATCTGGTTAGTTGACCCTGGCTGGTTTTGCAGCCAAGGGAAAGGAAGAGGCAGATTGACACCACAATTCATCTCATCCTATAGAGGATGATCAAAATAGGTCAGGTAAATCACACCTTCAGGCACTGAAGAGAGATACAGGCAGCTCTGGGTGAATATGACTGATTGATGAGGTTCCTCAAAGTGGGAGTTGGACCTTCCAGCCAGCATCTCCATGATGCTGAGATGAAGGCACAAATGTCTGAGCTAACCAGAGGGGGAGGAATCCTGTCCTACAAAACACCCTTAAACTCCTGGCCCACACCTCTGAGAAGCCTCCAGTTAGATTCTCTTGACAGCTCTTTGCTAAAGGAAGAGGCACCCCGGCATAACCCACACAACCATCACCCAGGAACCTCAGAAAAGGGAAAGATACCAAAAGGTACAAGCCGCGCAAGAGCTACGTGGGCAATTAAGATTTCATCTCTCGTTGAACAACCAGCTGTTTAAAGAGTCTCATTAGCCTCAAATACTGTTAATTGTGTTAAAACTCCTGGCGATGGCATCCTGCGCTTGGGGACATGTATCACAAACCCAAGAGTGAGCCCAATTACTCAGCTGATAAATAGACTGTGGAAATACTGGGGAGTCTGGGCTGATTTAAAGAAGAATCTCTGTAGATTATTCAAGCACAGAGAAAAGGCAGGCAATATTGGGCACATACGTAGGTCCTGTTATTTAAAATTGTTTTGGCTTCTCAACACTGGTTTGATAAATATTGTTTCTGTGTAACTAAGGTGGAAACTATCATGCAGAGAGTCGCAAGGACACGTGCGGGCTCACGCTGAACCGGTGGCAGAGCCAGAACAGAAGTTTCTGATCGCTAAGTCAATGCCAAGTAGGGCCGGGAGGCTTTGTTCAGTCGACAAATTTACTTATCCCTAAAAAGTATGATGAGACAACAGTCACCAGTGTAAGTCAATGACAACCCCTTGTAAATTCAGGTCAGAGAGAAAAAAATAGTCAAAACATTTTGATATTTTCAGAAGAAAATAGACCACTTAGTCATTTCATTTTAAGGTGACAGTTCATTTTGAAATGAATGTTGAGTACTTGGTTTTTTTTCATAACTTCCATTCACTCTTAAATTGAAATAAGGTGTTTCACTTCAACTGAAAGTGACTTTTGTTTCTCACAAGTCTTTCGTTTTCACTTCAAATGGGTATCAATATAATTTCCAATTGGGCCCAACTTCATGTAAATTTGTCTGACAAATAAAAAAAATCTCAATTCTACTTAATTATCTACTTAACTATCTTCTTTTCAAGGACAATTTGCTCCAGCACATTTTGGCCTGCGGATTTATAGTGAACTTTGATGATTTCTCTGAGTTTCAGACCTGCCTCCTGAGCTGTAAAATCAGAGCTTAGACCTCGCAGAAGTTTCTGTTCTCCTTCTAGATAGCACTGAATGACTCTTGGATTTGAATAGGAAATTGCAATTAATAAAAGTGAGGGTGAAATAAAAGGCAGCATATTTTGCAGTCATGAAATAAATGAACTTTCGCTGTGTTTATGTTATATGTATAATAGAGCAGGAAGTAAAGATCAAAGCCATGTTTATAAAGAACTTGGCAAGTTGAGTGCTGGGAGGGGGCAAATGGGTTCACGGAAGGTACTCAAAGAATGAAGTTTGGATTTTTAACTGGTGTAAATCAACATCCCTCCTTTGACTTCAGTGCAAGGGTAGTGATTTACATCAGCGGAGAAGCTGGCTCAAGGATTTCAAGGGAGAACAGATACGGTAGAGCAAAACAGAATATTTTTTTTCTACTGAAAAGCATTTGCCTGACGGTTGTTCTCTATTTCCAAGAAGATATAACTCAGAAGAACAGGATCCTGACTCCCAGCTCCATCAGCTTAAGGTGTAAGGCTGTGAGTGAGGTTTGGAGCTGGCTCCTGTGCTGCTGATCAGAATGGGGTTGCCCAGAGAGCTCAGCCTTTGGGTACTGGCATCTCCCTAAGACTCACAATTCCCAAACTATTTATTTGCAGGCTACAAAAATCCCCCAATGTATCTCATCAATGAAAGGGAAACTGAGGCACGGTCAGATGGGATAATTCACCTCGGGGCTTGTAGTGAGAGAAGCTCACTGCAGCCTGTCTGTTCCCTGCTGGAGTTATACCATGAACTCCCATGTTCACACAGGGTGAAAACTCTTCACAGCAGCAATTTCACCCCTGCAGAGAACTGAGATAAACTCATCAGACATCACCCTCACCCAGAGAGAGAAACTGAAGCAAAGAGGTACAAGGGAGCAGCATGGTGAGACCGGACACCCACAACCTTGATCCACCACCCTAAGGACACCTCAGCTTCCAAGGGACCATCTGTCCTGGTAAAGTACCTCACTGGATTGAGTGGCCTCAGCTGGGTGTCTAACAGCCTTGGGCTCCAGCTGTCCCCGGAGGGACAGCCACAGTGCTGGAGGGACATCAAAACCTCAGCAGGTCAAAATCGGTCCTGTGGTCATGATGCTGTTTCCATTGACTTGAGAGGCAACCTCAAGCAAGAGGATATGAAAATTCCTGAGAAAAAGTGCAAAACTAGCTATAATGCTTCCCTGGCTGCAAGGTTAGTTGGACATGAGTCCCCCGTGGGCTGTGGGACATGTGGGTCCCACCCAGCAGAAGGAGCGATGGATCTCTCTGCTTTGTTAAGCTCCGCACAAAGGCCATCGTCAATATTTGGAGGTTGTTTTAAGCTCTATTTTTTCCCCCTTAGGCTTAGTTGCACCACTCCAGAGGGTTCATCAGGTCCCCTGAGTTGAGTGCTGTTGTTAGGTGGGGTGGTGATGAAGAACACTGGCTTTCCTGAACTTCATGGTCCCTGGGTATCACCCGTGCTGGAAGGGGATGTTGCTTTTGACACCACACTTCTCAGAGGGCTCTGTGACCCCTCAGCCTTCTCTGCATGCAGGGGCCTGAATCCTTTTCACCTGGGTAAACAACTTGCCCAAACTTTAAGGCACAACCTGCCAGACAACTCCAAATGAGCACCCAGTGACACGGCCACCGTGACAGGACCAGGACCTGAGGATAAGACTTCTGGAAGAAGTAGATCAGTCCTGGGAAATCACCTAGGACCATCACCCTGGTAGATAAGGCACGGTCCTGCTCCAGGTCCCTCCACAACATTAGCATCCTGGGAAGTCAGTGAGAATTACACACTTCAGATCCTGACAGGCTCCTTGTGGGGATCAAACCACTCATCTACAACATCTTCACCAGTTCACAGCAGAGGTGGGAGCCCTGCGCCCAAGGAGGCAGATCCAGATGCCCTCCCCCAAACTAGGAGGAAGAGAGGCTGGGGACAGGGATGGCAAAGGTGTTTGGAGCCCATCATGTCATAGTTACAGCCTGTTCGAAAGAGAGCTCCTTCCTCCTCAGCCTGAACTTCATTAATTAAACTGCTGAATGCAGCATGAATTAATTAAACTGATTATTCTGTTGCTATTTTATTCATTTGCTATTTACTTTGATTATATGATCCTGATTAATAAATATTGAATAAGTGTTAATTAATTAAATTAATTCAGCGCTGGTTTATTCACCTATCAGTTACCTCTCCCTTACCTCCATGAACAAGTTGTGTCCTGAAAGTTTGTCCCCAGGAGCAGATCCCCAGGGGTTCAGCCACGGGCAGAGGGGCTGGGATGGGGGACGAGGTCACTTACCAAAAGGCAGGACGAAGAAGAAGGGGAACCAGCAGAGGATGAAAACACCCACGACGATGGCGAGAGTCTTGGCTGCTTTTTTCTCACGGGAGAACTTGAGGAGGCGCACGGAGAGGGAGCTCCTGAAGTTGTGCCCCTTGGTCCGGCTGCTGGAGAGGGGGTCCTCCAGCACGCTGCGGCAGTGGATGCGCAGTACCACCTCCATGGATTTATTCCTCTCCTTCTTGACCCCTGCCTCCAAGCTCCGGGTGGTCCGCCTGGCCACCACGTAGATCCTGAAGTACATCACCAGGATGACCATGAGGGGCAGGTAGAAGGAGAAGAGGGAGGAGAACAGGGCATAGCCTGGCTCCTCTGTGATGCTACAGATGCTCTCATCTGGTGGTGGCGGCTCCTTCCATCCCAGTAGCGGCCCAATGGAGATGACCATGGAGGAGAGCCAGACCACCACGAGGATGACCCCCGCCTTCCTCTCGGTCATGATTGTGGGGTACTTGAGGGAGTACTTGACGCCAATGTACCTGTCCACAGAGATGATGCACAGGCTCATGATGGAGGCGGAGCAGCACAGCACATCCACCGCTGCCCAGATGTTGCAGAAGATTCTCCCGAACACCCAGAAGCCCAACACTTCCAAGGTGGCCGAGAAGGGCAGCACGGTGGTGCTGAGCAGCAGGTCGGCGATGGCCAGGTTGACGATGAAGTAGTTGGTGACCGTCTGCAGGTGCCGGTTGCAAGCCACGGAGAGGATGACAAGGATGTTCCCCACGATGGCCGAGAGGATGAAGACGGCCAGGAAGACCCCAACGCCCACTGCCTGCACGTCCAAGGCGAAAGTCAAAGTGGTGCCGTTGCCCTCGGGGGTCTCCTCACCTTCCAGCAGCCCCCAGGACCGGTTGGCACCGCTCTGGCTGCCCTGTCCCGTCCGGTTCCCACTCAAGCTGCCATTGCTCAGCTCAGGGAAAGTCATCGTAAAAAAACTCCGGGCTCCATGGAGGGCGAGGAGAAAGCGATGCCGAGGCCAAGCCCCCCCGGCATGATCCCCACAGCCCCCTCCCAGACTCGCTCCCTCTTCCGCGGGGGCAAAGCTCGGTGTCCCCCCCACCGCCACCCAGCCGGGATGCAGGGATGGAAGGCGGGCAAGCTCCTGGGTCCCCCCCCAGCAGCCGGGATGCAGGGATGGAAGGCGGGGAGCCGCTCACCCCCCCCCAGCCCTCTTGGCAGCGGCTGGCCTGAGGGGGGGGGCAGCGAGGTGGGTCCCCCCCGGCCGCCCTCTCATGCTCCGGGGATGCTGCGCTGGGCAGCGGCCGGCAGCGCGCCCCGGCTCCGCTCGCCTTCCCCGCTCGCACCGGGAGAGCTCCGGGAGGGGCGAGGGGAGGGAGGGAGGGAGGGAAGGAAGGAGCGGGGGTGTCGGAAGCCCCGCTCGTCAGGTGCCGCCGGAGGAGGAGGAGAGTGAGGAGGAGGAGGAGGAGGAGGAGGAGGAAGAGGCCAGCCCGGGACAGGGCGAAGGCGGCAGCGGACCCGCTGTGGGAGGAGAGATAAAGGGGAGGGAGCAATGGGGGGGTGTTCAGACACGCATTTGGGGCGCAGGACCCCCCCCCTCGGGGGTGGCAGAACTTTGGGGGTCCCGAGAACCGACGGAAGGGGCAGGCGCGCACTTGAGGGGCCGGCACCCATTGGGGGAGAGCAGGCAGCCCCGGGAACGGGCAGGCGACCCCTCCGCTATGTGTGTGATGGGGAGGAGGGGGGCAGGGGCAGGGGCAGGCAGCCCTGGGGTGCGGGGACCCCCCCCCGGGGTGGGGGTGGGGGGTGGGAGAGGGTTGGGGACCCCCGGGTGCGGCCGGCCTGCAGCGCCGCTCGCCACCGCCAGGGGGAAGCAGAGCGCAGGGTTTGCCGGTTTGGGGGGCAGCATCCCCCTGGGGGGGGTTCTGCAGGGCTGGCAGGTCCCCCCTGTCCCAGCATCCCACCTAGCGGGGTGTTCTGCAGGGCTGGCAGATCCCCCCAACCCCAGCATCCCCCTGGGGGGGGGTCTGCAGGGCTTGCAGGTCCCCCCTGTCCCAGCATCCCACCAGGAGGATGTCCTGACAGGTTGGCAGGTCTGCTTCAGCCCCAGCATCCCACCAGGAAGGTGCCCTGCAAGGCTGGTAGGTCCCCCCAGCCCCAGCATCCCACCAGAAGGATGTCCTGAAAGGCTAGTAGGTCCTCCCCAAACCCCAGCATCCCCCCAGGAGGGGTGTTCTGCAAGGCTGGCAGGTCCCCCCAACTCCAGCATCCCACCAGAAGGATGTCCTGACAGGCTGGCAGGTCCACTTCAGCCGCAGCATCCCACCAGGAAAATGCTCTGCAAGGCTGGCAGGTCCTCCACAGCCCCAGCAACCCAGCAGGAGGGATGCCCTGCAAGGCTGACAGGTCTCCTTTTTTGCCCCACAGCTTCCAGCAAGCATCCCTCCCATGCTAACCCTGGTCCTCCTGCCCTGCCGCTCCAGCCTGAGTTCCCTGGCGGTATGGGCTGCCTGGTTCCTTCCAAAAGCAGGAGGAAAATCCAGGGTCTTGCATTTAGGGACAACCAGGGTCTTGCACCTAAGGACAGTGTGTGACCAGCAGCTCTGCCTCTGTGACTTAACCCTGATGCAAGACAAGGAAACAGCAGCTTGTGATTAAAACATATGGGCACATATTTCTGGCTAATTTAAACTGGGTTGTGGTTTTTTTCCCCCACTGATAAAAGCAGATCCTGTTTACACTGGTTTCCTCCCAGTGACCCGACTCTCCTGCTTCCATACATTGCGATGGGGACTGACCCCAGTGCTGAGCAGGGGCCCTCCCTCCGCTCCTTTCTACTGTACACAGGAAATATTTCCTTGGAGTGTGTTTATCCATGAGTTTTCTACTCGTCTTCCTTAAAATAAGGATTTTAAAAGGCAGCCCAAGTGGACAGTGAGGTGATTTAGTTGTTGCTCTGCCCGAGCATGGGAGATCTGTTAAGTCACTGGACATGAGAGTGGCCCAAAAAATGTAATAGTATATTTATTCCCTTATTTTTCCCGAACAATCATTGCAGGACATGACATGGGTTTGATCTTCCTTATTTCTTTTATTGCACTTTTCTCTTCCTTAAGGTTTCACCCTTCTTCCTAGGGATCAGTTTCTGACCCTGCTGGGAACAAGCAAAGTACAGCCACTGGACAATACAAGCAAGCAGGAACAAATACTGTACAAGGGAAATGCTCAAAAGGATGGTTTTGCTTAAAAAAGCCCATCCAGCAAACTCGGTACATTAAAAAAAAAAACCAACCAAACAGCAAAAAACCCAAACACCCAACACTTGAGGTCAAATTACTCATTTTCCTTATGTTTTGATGAAAACATGTCAAGCATCAAAATGAAGTATCGTTTCTTACTGGGATGCTAAACTCAGCATGGGATGATCTCAACCTAAGGAATTTTGTAGCTCTGTCTTTGCAGCTATGCAGATTGCTGTCTAGATAAATATATCTCATCTAATCTATCCAGTGACTTACAGGGATAAAGAAAACATGTGCTTTTCTCCAAAGTTGAGACTGGACTGAGCTTCTCATGTACAGCAGGATTTTAACCACCTTTATGATCGTAGGAAATGACATTAGGGTGAAGATTGCATCTGCCCCATTTCTTGCACTCCCTGAGTGAGCTCTCCTCCTGACTTCTAAAAGGTCATAGGGGAGGTGCTCCAACCCCTTGATCATCTTCATGGCCACCTCTGGACCTGCTCAGTGGGATAGCTGAGCTGAAACTGCATCTTTCGGTGGGGATAAGGCTGGGGCACTACCATCTCACGTGCTGCTCAAGACTGATGGACCTGGCCCAGCCTTTGAGGTTGCACCGATGCCTTTCCTCTCCCCACCCAAGCAGGGAGACATCACATCCCATGCCATCACCGTAGCTCAGATAACAAACATCAACTCATTAAGATCCAGTTACCTCATTGCTTTCCATCTGTCTCCTTGTTTCAGTCTAAACCAGGTCTATTATGGTTAATTTAAACTAACGAGGAACAGGTTTATACTAATGCCCTTAAATAAAAGTGTTCGGGTAGGTCTGTGTGGAGGAACTGAAGGGCTTGAAGCAAACACACAGAGATCTGCAACCACCTGGGACCTGGACAATCTGTTGGGATTGAGCTGGAAGGAGGCACAGCTCCTTCTCCTTCACTTCTTGACACATTGCACGTCTTTCCCCCTCTTTTTCACTCATTTGGAGCAAATTTTATCCTAAGACTTGTGTAGTGCCATATAGCGATGTGAATGGGGATTTTTAAATAAAAAGAAGGGAGCATACACCTGATGACCAGTGTTTTGTCACACTATAATTACACGTTATGGCTGAGTCTTGAAAAGGAAAGGCAATTTTTCGGTGCAAAAGACCCCAGAGTATAGGATTTTGATCAACATTTGCAGGTACTCTGGGTTTATAGCAAGGAGAGCGGTGCCCTGGGTTCACCCTTGCTCTGTCAAGGGACATTAGCTGTGGTGCAGCTGCCTGGAGCATCTTTGGGTCCAGAGGTGGACAAGATGGATCCTGCTCGTGTTCAATGAAAAGCAGTGCTGAAATGAGAATATTTAAGTGATTGTCATGGCGGGGCTTGGCTTGCTGTGGGCAGAACATCCAAAAATCCTTTGGGAAGCTGGGATTGGTCTTCACTGCCTGTCCCTCTGAGGCTGTGTCCAGCTCGAGGTTAGTTAGCTCCAGGGGCTCCTATGTCCTCCTATGTCTATGACCTGACCCCCGGTCTTCAAGAACATTGAAAAACGGGCTAGAAGTGATTAAAAGGGATGACTCAAACCTGAGCTTCTATCCTTTGTGGTGTCCAATGTGGGACTCTTGAGAAATTTGAGGTAAGGACAGTGATTGGGAAAGCTAATGGGCAAAATGTGGGCTGGATGTTGCCAGAGAGCATTAAAATTGTGGGGAAATATTCCTTTAATTGTGGTTAAGGGATGAGGGGTGGAGTGTGTGTAAATTATCCACCTTCGTCAGTATTGTGATGTTATTTTTGAGTTTGGTGCGAGAAATTCTTTTACTGATGTTTGTGAAGGTGGTGTGATGAATGTGTGTTTTAATGGTACTGTTGCGATGTTCACTGAAGTCTAGGAAAAATCAAGCTACGCTTTGCATGTTTATGTCTTAATAAATGAGGCAAGAAGGATAAGGAGAAATTGCTTTGGCTTCCTGGATGCAAGAGCTGCCACAGCAAGTCGGGCAGTGAGGCTGAAGCCAACAGCCCTCTGAACTCAAAATGAGAGGTAGCAGCAAATGAGGTAGCAAAGCATCTTTCAGACCATCAGCAATTGGTGCCTATCAACACAGACGGGCTACGGGCACTTCAGGAGGAGAAACCCTCCACACCACATCTCGGACACCGCCTAATACAGGGGACAGGAGCCAAGGAAAGAGGCTGAATTTTTTTGTGTGCAAGAAAAGCTCTGAGTGCCGTGATGGTATCTGGGCAGCCAAGGCAGGTGAGAGGGGTAGATAGAGCAAGCAGATAAGCTTGGCTTATAGGGCTGGTTGGACACGTTTGCTATTTCACTGGGAATGTTGATGTGTTCAAAATGAAGCATTCCTCGGGGATGTTCTTTTTTTTGTCTTTTGCTTTGTTAAGAGCCACACAATAAAATACTTCAATACCAAGCAGAACATTTTAGATCTGCATTTCAAAACAGTTTTTTTCAGGGGCGAACGAGCGAAACATAAGGCCAATTACTTTGGAAATTACTAACAGAATTAGCAATTAGCGGAACAATTGCTTATGACAACCTAAAAAGAGCAGTCATTGATGTATAGAATAAAATAAATAATAGCATAAGAGATAAATCACAACAGAACTAAATATATAAATAAAAACGCTACAAAAGGTCGAAATTGCAATGAAGAGTTTCTCTGTTAGCACAGAAGAATATTTCTATTGGTAGTTTTGTTTCTTCCAGAAATTTCACTTCCCCCAAATGTTAGCATTTATTTGACATTGACATTACTGTATTTTTTTCCTACCAGGAAGAAGTTCAATCAGCTGCTTCAAATGGAGGTTCAGAGCCCTGAACCAAAGCCTCTCTGATCTGTGAAGGTCTGCCTCTCACAGTTGACTCTTTTGCTCATAAATAAAGTCCTGAGAAGAAGCTTTTGGAAAAGGAGGACAAACAAGGACTTTGCCCACAAAGAGAAGTTGTCATGACACTGTTCCATCCCAGCAACCATAAGACAACCAGAAAACAGGGGACATAGAAGCTGGATAGAGAAATGGAGATGTTGGAAGCACTAAGAGGAGGGGGGGTTAGCAAAGAGGATCTGGGTGTTTGGCTTGAGGAATTCCCTGTGGCAACAGAATAGAATCATAGAATCATTTAGGTTGGAAAAGACTTTCAAGATCATCAAGTCCAGCTATTAACCCAGCACTGGGAGGTCACCACTAAACCATGTCCCTCAGCACCACATCTCCATGGCTTTGAAACCCCTCCAGGGATGGGGACTCCACCAGTGCCCTGGGCAGCCTGGGACAGCCCTTGACAACCCTTTCAGGGAAGAAGTTTTTTCCTCATGTCCAACCTAAACCTCCCCTGGCACAACCTGAGGCTGTTTCCTCTTGTCCTATTGCTTGTTCCTTGGGAGAAGAGCCTGACCCCACCTGGCTCCAACCTCTTTTGAGGCTTCCTCACCTCATGCCCACCTCACGGCCCGAGACAATAAAATGTGTTCTACTTGTGGGTGAGGAGATGTGGTGTAGGTGCAGCATGACCTCAGGGTGCCTCGCTGAGAAAACCTCACCTGGAAGCAAATCTCTCTTGCATTAATATTTCCAGCTGCCGGCTTTTTGTCTCCTGTTTTCTGGTGGCATTTTTTCTGTTTCCTTTTCAATTTCTTGCCATGCCTATTACAGATGCCAAATTTTAAACCGTGAAGTTGAGCTTGTACTTAGATAAAAGCACACAAGTATCTTGTCTCCATGAAACGTTTGTAAAGTAAAGGGGGTGTAGGGGGAAAAAAACAACTCAATGCATCATTCTTTTTCTTGCCTTTGATGTCAACAGCGAGTAGCTATATCTAATGAAGGTTTGTTCCTGTAGTCTCTCCCAGTACAACTAAGGGCTTTTACCAGCCCTCTGGGAATGAATTCTGACACCTTTTCCCCCACAGAAATAATGCACCATCCTGCTTTACATTTGCTGAGAAATTTGGCCCAATATAGAATCATAGAATGGTTTGGGTTGGAAGGGACCTCAAGGATCATCTAGTTCTGATCCTCCTGCCATGGGCAAGGACACCTCCCACTAGACCAGGTTGCTCAAAGCCCCATCCAACCTGGCCTTGAACACCTCCATGGATGGAGCATCCACAACCCTCCCAGGCAACTTGTGCCAGTGTCTCACCACCCTCAGAGTGCAGAATTTCCTTCTAACTTCCAATCTAAATCTACCCGCTTCCAGTTTGAACCCATTACCCCTTGTCCTAGATACCAAGATCCTGCCCAGCTGGCTTTCTTCTTCACCCAACTCAAACAAAATCCTTCCTGGCAGAGGTTTGTCTTTCCAATTCTGGTGACATGCAACATCAGCCTGCCTGGGCTTTGATACCTGGAACTCCTGTGCTACCTAGGACTGTGCAAAGGCTGGACTGAGCCTGGACACCTCTGTGCTTCAAAATCTTACAGACATTTTTAGATTTATATCATGAGTAATTAGGGTTTGAGAGAGTTACATCTCTATATGCCTGATTTTTTCCTTCTGTTAAAGTGTAATCCATCACAAAGTAGAAGCTTACGGTAGCAGCGAGAGGAGGAGAAGGACATATCCTTATCCCTGTTTCAACACACCTCGTTGATTAGCCCAGCCTTCCCTGACCTCCCCATGTGAAGGGCTGGGGCCTGAGGCATGGGTCCCAAATTAAAGTTGACCTATGGATAAATCACAGCCTACCAGTATGTTTTGTTTCCCCCCACTGGCTTTAGGTTCCAGAGGCAGAACCTGGCCCACCTGTGGCTCTGTCGCTCTGCCCTCACCCAGGTGGTCGTGGTCGGGATGGTGGGCGAGGCCAGGGCTATATCAGCCAGGAGCTGATTAGTTTGTGGGTGGCTTCTGCTGGGGCTGGCTGCGTCTTGCTGGGCTCTCTCAGTGGTGTCTGTCCATGTGAAGGGCCACTGAGGAGCCATCTCTGTCTGTTGTGTCCAGCAGGTGATGCTGGCACCACAGTGGGCTGTGGAGGAGCTGGGCCCACAGGAACCTGCGGCAGGAGCGTCTCCAAGAAGACTTTCAATGGCATGTTGCTGAGTTCAGTGTTGGCCTGTGTGATCAGGCAACTGATGGCAGCATAAAAAGATGATGGCTGAACTGGCACACCATGACACATCAGAAATGCATCTCCGGGTCTTTTTGCTTGAACCCTCATGTAGTTTGGCTCAGCTCTTGCCAGTCCCACCCCCCCCCCACCCCCCCCATAAACCAACAAAGAGTGTCCCTGTGAGTGATGCTAACCTGACAGTTTCCTAGTCTGGGAATATTATTTCCAATAAAGAGGTTGCACATATATAAACAACCAAAGTTATTAAAAGAAGAGGAGAATCGTATTGCCAGCTGCTGGTCCAAATATTGCAATCTGATGCAATCTACAGAGTTAAAAGTGGTAATGAATTCAGCAACAGCTGTAGCAATGGGTGTGTAAAAGCATCAGCCAGATGTTTGCTTTTAGCATGACACATGTAGGATGGGTTTGTTCTCTTCCCCCTGACTCTACCGTGACTGCATGACTGCACTCAGAGGTCAAAAGGAAACATCAGCTTCGTTTTGACTAGTAAAAGTGAGAAAACATCGCTGATAGCTCTCTAGTTTGGAGATGAACTAGGTCAGAGTAGCCCCACTAAGAGGTTTTGCTAAAGGAAAGACCTTACTGCAACAGTCAGGCTATTTGAGTGGCAGCATTGGTTTCTTATTAGTTGTTCCTACATCATTCTGTGCTGCTTTGTCATTGCAGTCAGTGAACTTGGTCTTCCAGGGCAGGGCTTTCTGTTAGCAAGCAGAACCAGGGAAGAGAACGGGCAGCGGTAGATAAACATACACCTGGGACTCCAGAGCTTGAAAGAACAACTGCTTTGAGAGCCAGTGACCATATGCAGATGTAGTTATCAGGTGAATGCCCATCCAAGGATGTAACACATATGATGCCCTTGCTAGGCTTAAATGAGATGCCTTGAATCAGACTTCTCTATTATCCACTATAAGGACATCTCTTCAGTTGGGAAATGGTACGGAGCTACAGTTCCAAAATTTCTTCACTGGTGGTTTTGCATCTTGGTACGAGCCCTGTTTCTGCAAATGGGTTTGGAAATCTTCCATGAGGTTCCCAAACCCCGTGGAAGTTCAGTAGCCTTTCCAGTGGCTGTGACACCTGACTGCTGTAGAGAAGGGGAGGTAGTCATCTCCTCTTCTTCTGTGCTGCTCCAGGGTGCTTTGGACAACACTGTTGGGTGAACTTTTTACCAGGGTAGTTTTGAAGTTGAAACTTTTCAAGAAACCACGTGGTAATTGTAGCATATACCCTATTTCCTCATCTCCCAGGGTGGAGGGTGAGACACCCAAACCCCAGATGTGGGATCAGTTCTCTACTCCTACTGGTGAAGGCCTAGCCTCATTTGCTGAGTACGTCTTTCAGATTACACATCCCAGTTGGAAGGAAGGGGCTAGAGAGAAATTTCAGAAATATTTTACATATTATCCCCCAGTTAAAGACAAAGAAACAAAGGTATTAATCAAGATCCTTCAGGGAAAGGAGCCAGATTCGCTGTCTCCATTGCTACATTTCCTGGATCACCAAGGTCCCTGGTGAGCTGGGCTCACTTGCCCCACAAGGCTGCAGGCTGCAAAGGCTGAAAGAGCTGAACTTGAGTCTGAGGATGTTTTGGCCGTGTTTGATGTGCAAACAGCCACTGTTTTACAGAGATTGTCTTTGCTTGAAGCTGTCCCATGTAGCTCCCCCCCTTTTCTCTTTTTGAGCATTTCCTTGGAAGTCTGAGAGCCCTTGTGGGGACACTGGCAGAAGGTGGTTGTCACACATCATGCCAGCAAAATGCCAAGTGTCAAAATAAATAGGGCACTTGGTAGGGTCATGCTTTCTTCTGGTGATAAATCCGTGGGGCCTGTATGTGTTGCTGCCTCTCCAGAGAAACCCAGGTCTGACATGCAAGTGAGGAGCAAACTCCCAGAAGGTACTATCCAAATCAATCTTTCTCATCTTGGCTATTAGGGATCTTGAAATCTAATGAGTCAATCAGACAGAAGACATGACTCCCAAAGACTCATGGAAATTACTTTGGAGAAGACAATGAATAATCTTCTTGCGTCAGCTAACTAAAGAGCTAAATCAGGTCGAGGAAGATCAGCCATTATTAAAACTATCATCATTATTTTTAGTAGGGACTAGAATATAAATATACAGAGAGGAAAAGAAGAAAAATACACATCCAGAAAAGTGTGTTGGGAGCAACTTGACAGTCAGTGGTGAGAAAATGGGACCAGATTAGAGGCAGGAATCTGGAAAATGAGGCAGAGACAAATTAGTAAGGCCACGTTAAAAAACATTGGGAACCCAATGCAGATTTTTGTTTTTTTACAACTCCGTTCCAGGAAGGAAACAGGATTTACTGTTTGCTGTGCAGTGTTTGGATAAAGAAGCATCCCTAAAATCCCGAAAAGATGCCTGCTGTTAACAGTCACATTGCAACACTTAGATGGGAAGACAGGAACAGTTTTGATGGCTGCAGCTGCTTCCAGCTTCTGGTTTGGAGCAGTGGCTGGTTGCAGGCCACGATGCAGGAGCAAAAAGGAAAGTGCAGTAATCTAATACAGATGTTTCAGCAGTGAGTGAATCCCTTGGTTTTGACAGCAGTTCTCTGGCATTCAGGAAATTACTGTGGTCAGAGATTAATGTTTTCTCCTGCTCTGCTTCCTTCCAGGATGAGGGAAAATAAAACATGAAAAATGAACGCAGAAGTTATCGAAAGCTGAGAGATGGTCTTCGAGTTTGGTTTTTTTCCCTCCACGTTTAGAGCCATATTTGCTGGAGAAAGTATGAGAAGCGAAAGTTTACCTTAGGTTATATTTCATAGAATCATTTAGGTTGGAAAAGACCTCTAGGATCATCAAGTCCAACCTTCATTTGTCTATGAAGAATATAACAGGCAATTGTTAGAGCCAACAAAGACCAAAACTAAGGTCCTCACCATCCAGGGGTGCCTCCTCAATCCAAAGAATTCCATGTGATGGGAGTACCTTAGCACAGCAGTGAGGGGCCAGAAAAGAGGTGAAAGTGAATAAAATTAGCATCAATGCTAATATCTTGTTGAATGCTAGGAAAAGAATTTGTTTAGGAGAGCTCCTAGTGCCCATTCCTGTATTTTCAGCATGACAATGTATGAAAATCCCTTTGAATAATGGTGGCCCACCTCTGATCACTCCTGATTTTCTGAAATAGCTGGGTGTGGCATGGTACTAGTGAGAAATTCTGGATTTTCCTGCACAACGACTGCATCATGGCTGTGGCACAGCTGCCAGGCTACGAGGCTCTGAGGATGGATATTCTCTTAGCTGCAGAGGAGCTGTTTAAGCCAAATGCAGCCAAAATCGCCAAGAAATGAACTAAAGGAGGGGAGAAAGGGCTGGTAAGGATATCAAGCGCAGAGATATCACCTCTGCCTCTCGTTGGAGAAGGACTAACACACCTATATACCCTGGTAAGAGTATAGGTGGTATATAGTATAGTATATAACACACTATAGGTGTATTACTGCCTACCTGCTCTGTTGTTGTGCTCTTTCCAAGGCAGCTTGCTACTGTCAGAGAAAAGACTCCAGACCTTTTTCTTGTCCCAGCAAGATCCCACTTCTTGTTGAAACTGAAGAGACAACAACTTGCTACAGGCCAGGCTGCAGGACTTTGGTAACACTTAGAACAGACTTCTGGTCTCCTGAATTTCCAACAGGTTTCATCTTCTTTTCATTGTATTGATGCGATGAAAGTTAAAACATATGGAGCTGATGGCACAATTTAGTGTAAAAAAAAAAAACCAACCCTTTGTGTTCGTAGTCCATGTAATTGGTTTTTTTTCAATAATTCCATGGGCTTCTTCTAATTCTTTAAAAGCAACTAGTTGCATTCAGATTAAGTAAGCCTCCTTGGCTTCATGGAGGCAAAACTAATTTGGGGTTATTTTACAGCATGCTGGAAGATCTGAAACTGTGGTCAGAACAATATGATACAGTCAGCTAAGGCAATGCCTTCAGGTGTCAGCTGCATGGACTGCAGAAATTATCTCCTTTCAAACTAGGTACCTATAAATGCAGTGAGCCCTTGGCGTTATGATAGAAACATCCACAAATACCTAGGATTTCTGTAAAACAGCCCAAAGTTCTATAGAGGAAAAAAAAAGCACCACAAAACTTAGCAGTGGAAAAGGAACCACAGAACGTAATGACGGTGCATAAATCCTTAATATTTGCATTTTCCCACATCTTGAATACTGTGTGTAAGCTTGGCAGTCTTGTCTCAGAGGAGATGTGGAAGTATGGAGGAAGGCAACAAATCTATGCAGCTATTAGCAACGGTTTTTCCATGAAGTCTGATAAAGTAGGTTAGGATGCATCAGTCTGGGAAAGAGATGCCTAAGGATGAGGATAAATAATCAAGGGTAATGGAGGTGGTGGAGAAGAACCAGCTATTCCTGGTCTCTTCCAAAGTAAGAACTAGGGGTCGTTGAGTGAAACTAGTACATGTCAGATTAAAAACAGGCCTCCTTGCTAGAGGATGTTGAGGAACATAAAGTTTATATGGTTCCTGGAAGAGTTTGCATGAGCATTTGAAGAGCCATGCTCTGGCTCTCCCTCACTCTGTAGGAGGCTGACAATTTTAAAGCCAGCTCCAGGAATATCACCAACAGAGAGTCCTTCTTAGCCAAAGGCACACCCTTCATGCCTCTCCTCATTGGTGAACCATGTTGTTACCCTCAGTGATGCCCTGTTAGGCCTAATGTGCCTCACTAACCTGTGGTGCCCCACCCATCCCCTGATCTACCTGAAAGAACAGTTTAGGACAAGAGTGATGGGCTCAGTGCTCCACGGCTGTGAGTGCCAGCCCTGGCAGGAAGGGAGGTGGACCTGCCATCATACTGGTACCACTCGTGACCTCATGACAGGCTCAGTGGGTGCTCAGCTCTATATGCCAAGTTGAAGGAGGTGGGGAGAATCTGGGACGCTCTGCTGGGAAGCAACCTTGAAGATCTGTCACAAGACTAAGACAAAGGGTCCAAAGCTCTTATCTGAAAACTGCCTTGGTCATCTTTTCTGGCTGTAAGCGTTGTGTTTTCTCATAATGACTGGTTCAGGATCACCAGACTGGTTAATGAACTGGAACAATCTCTTAAGAGATGAACCCGAACTGGAATTCAGCCAAGAAACATAAATGTTTCAACTACCTGATTAGGAGATGAGCTTAAGCCAATTTGCAGGCAAAAACAAGATCTGTGGGATTTAAGTCAATTCTTATCGCGGTCATCAACTCAGGACATGAAAAGTAAGAGAGATGAATCCCCTTGTGGTTGGCAAAGATTAGAAAATGTGTTGTTTCCTTCTCATATGATATACTTAATTCCTAAGTATCTGCTGGACAGCTTGAGTGGATTCTTTTCAGTGCTGACTTTCCCAAAGCAATGTTATATCCTTCAAAACAATGTGCTCAAGCAACACGTTCCTATTAAGAAAAACTACACAGCTGAGATATCAGCTTAATTGGAGCTTCTCTCCAGAAACTAGGTCAGCTCCACAGCAGCAAATCACAGTGATGGTCATTTAATGCGTAGCCAAAGCAGGGCATGCCAGGCAAGGCCTGTGCAGGGTGTGATACATATTCAGGTTTCTGGGACATTCATCCAAATGATGTTGAACAAGCTTTATTTTGTACATTTGCATTGTATGCTTGCCTCTGGCTCCTGGCAAACACAACTGTGAATCATCACAGACACCTCACTCAAGCTACTGTTTTCAGCCAGACGCATTCAGATCAAGGAGAAGAGACGAGCAACTTGCAAGATTTTAACAAAATTCAAAGGTAGCAACATTTTGCCTGAAGTAAACTGGTAAATTCAAAAGGAGGTTGACATTTATGGGTAGTTATATCATAAAAAAGGGTAATTAGTAATTGGAATTTGAGAGGAAGAAGGGTTTGGGCTGAAATATGTATAAGATCAACAATATGCATCAAACGAAAATTCCGGCTAATGCTTTCACTCTTCTGATGCAATGAACTTTCCCTGAACTGGATAAAGCTCCTCTTGCTCACAGTAAAATGTTGTCAGTGAGGCCGTTGAGCTAAGGAACATCACCTTTCTTTTCCTCGATCCTGACTTTTTAAATATCAGTGCATAGCAATATGTCTAATACAAATGGTGTGGTTGGTAAATAAGTTAAAAAAACAGTAAAAGACTCAAAGACTCCCTGCACACAGTGGAAGGGGAAAGACAAGAACAGTAATGACCGTGTAAATAATGTACATAAGACACATAGCTTAATGAATTACCAAGAAGTGCTCGGACTCAGTGGTGATGAGCCTAATATAGATGAGCATCCAGAGCAGGGAAAGAAACCAAGAGATAACCCACACAATCAGCAACATTTCACCTTTTAGACCTATGAAAATAGCAGGATCCAACCAATTTTCTTCTCATTGTTCCTCTGTCAGTTGAATCAGCAACATTTCACCTTTTAGACCTATGAAAATAGCAGGATCCAACCAATTTTCTTTTCATTGTTCCTCTGTCAGTTGAACACAGAGCCCTAAATTAAAATAAGCTAAGTGTGAGAAAGCTTCTAATTGAAGCATTACAGGAAATTTCCTAGAGGATATAAAAATTCCCTAGAACCAACTTCTAGAGGAAATACAATGCAAAGAGATTCAAGCACTAATTAAGCAGATAAATAAACCACAAGGACTATAAACAATCCAGCCAATAAACTGGGAAAAAGCTCCTCTCTGTGGAGCTTGGCCACAGTCTATGTGAAACTGTGTATCCAAGAACCATGATCAAAGTCAATGCTGGGGTTGGAACAGTCTTTGGGTTTCCTGTAAAGCTAGGATGAAAATGATCCCAACAAATGCTCCAGCAATGGCCCAGTGCTGTGGAAAGCAGCCTCTCCTGCTGTAAGCACCAGCTGGCTTTATTTGATGTTTGATTTGGTTTCAATGTTTACGAGAGATGCCAGAACAGGCTCAAAGAATTGGAACAGGCTGAGAGGACTGGGCTTGTTCCACCTGGAGAAGAGAAGGCTCCAGGGAGACCTTGTTGTGGCCTTCCAGTATCTGAAGTGGGCCTACAAGAAGTCCGGGGAGGGACTTTTCACAAAGGCCTGTAGTGATAGGATGAGGGGTAATGGGTTCAAACTGGAAGAAGGGAGATTTAGATTAGAAAGTGGAAGGAAATTGTTCACTCTGAGGGTGGTGAGACATTGGCACAGGTTGCCCAGAGGGTTGCGGATGCTCCATCCCTGAAGTTGTGGAAGGCCTGTCCTTGGAAGTGTTCAAGGCCAGGTTGGATGGGGTTTTGAGCAACCTGGTGTAGCGGGAGGTGTCCCTGCCATGGCAGGGGGGTTGGAACTAGATGATCTTTGAGGTCCTCTCCAACCCAAACCTTTCTATGATTCTATCATTCTATTATTCTATGAACTGAAACGCTTGTAGAAACATCTCTTGTCTAGCAACAATTCACTCCTTTGCTAAACATGGGTTGTATCTTTGTCATGTGCCACAATCACCCTCCAACTCCCAGTTGAAAGATTTACTTTACAATTTTGAATCCATTTCTAGAAAATTAACAGAATTGGTCACAGTGTTACCTGGGAGATGAGAGGAATACTTTGATGCAGACCTGTCTGGAAAGAAGAATACAGCGGGGTACATAAAGAACTCAGAAAACTCTGGATGTTAATAAGCATAAAATTTTGATGGGCAACTAAAAAAAAACCCAACGGAAGAGAAAATGAGATGTTATGACTTTTAATAGAATAGGTAGGAACACACTGAGAACGTGAAGGTAGAGGACAGCTTGGATGAGACTGAAACAGTATGGATGGGTCTTAGGAAAAGAAAGCAGAAATAGTAATAATGGTCTGCAGAAAACTGCATTTCCTCAAATGGAAGCAGTTAAGACCTAGGAGGGAACAATTCTAAGGGTAAAAATTGTGGAGAACTGGCAATGCCTTAAGAAATTTCTGTTGAAGGAAGACATAGAGACTATCTCAACATAAAAAATGGCTTAAGAAAGTTGTAAGAAACTTTCTGTGCCAGAAATACCTTTATGTATCTCAGAGACAGGCAAAAAAATGTACAGGATACAGAAACTTCATCAAAGCATTATGGACAAGTTCATGTAACAAGCACAAATATACAGGGACAAAAATCAGATAGACAAAGAACAACAAAAAAGAAGCTGATAAATATAAGAAAAATGAGATGAATGTCCATGACATGGTTGTTCCTCATCTGAAGGGAAAGGAAGATGTCAACCAAAGAAAGGCACAAAAAATGACACTATCTCAAAAGCGATTACGTGTTTGGCACAATTAACATTACTGACAAGAAATGAAAGGTCAGGCTATAATGGGAGAAAAAAAGATATAGTCTCACAGAGTCATAGAATGGTTTGGGTTGGGAGGGACCTTAAACACCATCTAGTTCCAACCCCCCCTGCCATGGCAGGGACACCTCCCACTAGAGCAGGTTGCTCAGATGTCCATCCAACCTGGCCTTGAACACTTCTAGGGATGGGACATAAAAAACATCTCTGGGCAACTTGTTTCAGTGTCTCACCACCCTCACAGTGGAGCAGGCAAGTGTTTCAAATGATCTGGATTTAACCATAGAATCATAGAATGATTTTGCTGTGGAAAAATTGTATGATTTTTCAGGATTTGAGATATTCTTATTACTCCTTATTTCACTTTAAATTTGGATACTAACTCAAAAAGGACCCAAGAGAGACAATGAGAAGGTGGTCTAACAATGTGGTCATGGCTAAGACTGATTTTGGCACAGAAATCCTGGTAACTTCGGGCTACAGAAAGTTTATTGCTTGTGATGAGCTTTACTACTAATTGAGAAAGGAGTTAACATAGGACTGTTGATGGTAATGGGTGACACATGGGCTATCTTTAGCTCTGTAATGTTGGCTGGTCAGCTGGTCTCCCAAATTCTGGATAGAATTATAGAATAATAGAATTGTTCTGGTTGGAAGAGACCTTTAAAAGCATCAAGTGTAAGCATTAACTCTGTCAGGTCACCACCAAATCACGTCCCTTAGCAACACATCTACACAGCTTTTAAATCCGTCGAGCGATGGGGACTCCACCACTGTCCTGGGCAGCCTATTCCAGGGCTTGACAACCCTTATGGGGAAGAATTTTTTCCTAATATCCAACCTAAACCTTTCCTGGTGCAACTCGCGCTGTTTTCTCTTGCTACCTGGGAGAAGAGATCAACCTCCACACGGCTCCAAACTCCTCTCAGGTAGTTGTAGCGAGCAGTAGATAGTGCCACACTTCTACGAAGGGGGCCACAAATAGCTCAAGGTGAACAAGGATTTCAAAGTGAGTCGTTGTGCCACACTCATATGACCACATTCATAGAATCATAGAATGGTTTGCGTTGGAAGGGACCACTAAAGGTCATCTAGTCCAACTCCCCTGCAGGGAGCAGGGACAATTTCTTATGTCCCAGTCACTCTACTGGGAATGAGGATGTCTGGCCAGCATACTGATACTGGCCATCATGAGAAATGTAATTCAGCTGGAATTTCATAGAACCATAGCATCAAATTTTAGTTTGGAAGGGGACTGCAGAGGTCATCTATTCCAACTTGCTGCTCAAAACAGGTTTCACTAGCTCAGGCTGCTAAGGACCATGCCCAGTTGGCTCTGGAATTCCTCCAAGGACAGAATGTTGCTTTTAGTGTTTTTCAGTGTTTCTTAGACAGACTGAAGGGGTGAAAATGAAGCTAGTTTCCATCCTGTGATAATCCTGAAAGCTAAAACTCAGATGATACAAGCTAAAGACACTGAAAAGAATGAAGTGTAAAACAATCTACACAAAGAAGGAGAAAGGAAGGGAGGGAAGGGAGAAAGAGTTAATTCCTCTTGTGTGTGGACTGCAAGCTGTACAGACAAAGAGATAACAGGGTGCTAATGTCCCAAGTCCATTAATATTTTGATTGGCATGAACAACGTAAATACATCAACTATAGTTAGGGCTTGTTCCTACATGTCCAGACAGCTCTGTAAAAATGTAGAAATTTAAGGAGGGGTGAATCTTGCCAGTGCTTACCCAGACATGCTAAACTGCTGAGTTCAACACCGCTACTTCGGTGAAGGAAAGTTTTTACGACAGTGTGCCAGGCATGTCCCTTAAACAGATTAGTCTGTGATCCTTGGTCAACAGTCTTTTGAAAGCATATCCAGTTCCCAAGCCCTTTGGAACCTTTACCTGGCATTAATTCCATTTGTATTGACAAACGCTGTAAATCATAGGTGTCACACGGACTGATATCTGCAAACAAGGCTGCTATTTTTCATACTCTATGGTTAGGAATAACAAGTCTGCTTAGGGCCCAGAAAGCATGATTCCCCATTTGGAAGAATTTAAAGAATTAATTATTTGGCAGAACAAATGTACTTGTAAAATTAAGTGTCGGAACACATTTTGCCCTTTGATTCCCTCTAAAATTCTCAGATAAACCAACTTACCCCAGATACACAAATCATATACATCAGCTGTCTAGCAGCGGTAAAGGAATGCTATGAGTAAGTGAGTAAAAACTCGCTGGATTTTTAAAGAAAGGAAGTAACCTGCATTGCCTAAAGTCTTTTTCGATCCGCAAACAATTTAAAAATGTTTGAAATGTATTTTTTTTTATACATGTTTTTTGCACGGTTATCAAAAACTTAGTGTCTGGAATACGTGAGAGCTATTCCGAGCGAGTTCGTCAAGAACGATGTACACACATCCACTTCTAATCCAGGAATCCAGGAAATATCACAATAACTTGGCGGAACCTCAATTCAGTGCTCTCCACCACCATGTTAGAAACCTCAGCAAAGCATATAAGGAGGATTTCTGTACATAGCTAGCTATATATATTTATGCTTGCATGCATTAGAAAATAAAAATATTAATTTTTTGCTTTGGATCGATTTACAAGGGCTTGCATGAAGCAAAATAATTTTTTTGCAAAACTTGGAAAAAAAAAAGGCAGAAGAGCAGCTGGAATTCACCGAGGCCAAGAACTTCAGCATCCACATCGTATTTTGGAAACGCTAAAGATTCCCAGGACAAAGAGCAGCTCATTTCTGGGACATATCATCCAGCTTAGAGTTGCAGCAGATATATCTAATAGTAGAAGGCGGCTTCCAAACAATGGCAGTGATAAAAACAAGTATCTTAGACTGTTTGTTTTGTGGTATATCTCTAAGCTGGCTAATGGTACAGAAGACACGCTGCCTTTTTCTTTTACTTCTGAAGTAAATGTTTGAACCAGGTGGTTTCAATATTGGACTGCCAAAATTATGACTATATTTAGATGTAGATCGGTACCCAGAGGGTTTTCTCACAGCTCCTACTAATCGGAGTGGTTAATAAGGTAGTGATCGATGCATCGGGTGCTAGCAGTGTTTGCCCTGTGATTACAATTTGGTAATTCTGGATTTTATTTTCATAATCACCCAATGCCAGGCATGCTGCGCTGACATTGACAGAACTTGTGGTAGCGCCAGGAACAAATAGCTGACTGAGTAACTGCAGCAAAACACTTCTGTTGGGTAAAATGCCTTCCAGACATGGGCCACGCTGAAATGCTTCACAGCATTACAGCCTGAAGAAACAAGAAATTGAAGCACAACTTCCCTCGAGGGTTTTATGCTTCCCCCCAAAGCTGGCCATGGGGGGCATTCTTAGAGCTGGTCGCAGAAGATGTTGTCTTTGTAGCCTGCTGAAAGCAAAGTGGGGTGGTGGTGGAGAAGGTAAAGCCAAGGAAAAAAAAAACGTGGCAGTCTAGGTTTCTGTACTGGCAATAAGGCTTTTTTAAGAGTATGAGGAGTTATAAAAAGCACTCTGAAAGCATCAAGAAATCTCAGCACCTCTTAGCACATAGTCTGGATGGAGAGTGTCAGGGAAGGGCAGAGGGTATGAAAAACAAGCACAGGAGAACTTAATTCTGTGGTTGCATTGGTATAGCTAAAGAAAGAGGAGGAGGGAGGAGGTGAGACCAACTTCTTGCTTTGCTGGTGAAGAACAAGGTGAGGGCAGTCACAGAGTGTCTCTTTTATACCTCCCATTTGTGCACAATTTAGGATATTTTCTGTGAGAGAAAAAAAAAAGTCTTTGGACATGTAAAAGGAGTTATAGTGGAGTTTTTTATAAAGAAGTTATAAGAGGTACTCAGAAAATACAATTGTGGGCAGTTAATAGCCTGGAAAATTCAAAAGGGCTGCAAAAACATGTCTGATCCTGCACGAAACAAAAGGATGGAGAAGAAAAAGTAGAACAAGGTTTTTCCTTTAGTGTAGTCTGCCTTATATTGTTGGGTCCCTTACAAGCTATAAATAAACTGATTATCTTTGCAGATATCATCCTGTGTAACCGCAAAACAAGAGAGATTGTAAGGGAGACACATCGTTTGAATAATCCCTTACAGCTGCAGGAATCAGACCTGTGATGGTCCGGATGCAGATGGTTTGGAGCATCGCAGCTGTGATTTATGAACATGACCACCCGAAACTACAAAACCGTATACAGTAGAAGTTTCTAGGAACTGCCAACACACCAGATTATGTTCACAAATTTCTTTTAGTTTATAAATCGGGGTCACTAACATCACAGTATAAACTGAGGCAGAGGTTGCTGCAAAGGCTTTTGCTCAGAATCAAATCTCTGACTATTTCTTATATGGACACTAAACTTTGTTGCCACTGCCCCTGATAGAATTGAATCAAATCACAGAAACATAGAATCATAGAATCAGAATGGTTTGGGTTGGAAGGGACCTTTCAAGGTCATCTAGTCCAATCCCCCTGCACTGAGCAGGGACATCTGCAACTAGAGCA
>JAVSBS010013667.1:86974-101512 GCA_033124195.1 Coracias cyanogaster | reverse complement strand
AGAGATCCTGCTACACCTTAAGTAGCAGAGCACAATCTGGGCCTATTTTCTTCTCAACTACATGCAGTCTCTTGGGATGGTGGGAGGCGGTGAAGGAGGTGGATAGAAAGCTTTATATAGCTAAAACATCTCCTGGCTTAGGGAATTGTCATTCCCATGCATGGGGGTGTAGAGAGGAGCACAGAAATGAAGCTTATAGACATTGTAGGGCAGGCATGGAAAACAGAGGTGCTACAGTAGTTTCTGAAAATGTGGTTAACAACAGCAGAAAGGTGTAGTAAATCTGGCGGAAACTGTGGTTTGGTTTTAGGTGAAATAACCCTACCATTGAGTCTGTGCTTTCTACTGGAGTAGGTTTTCAGTACTTGAAAAATGCAGCATACTGTGTGGGTTGTACATTGTGCCTTCCTGTGCTTTTGTACTTCCACCTGTGCTTACGGGATGATCTACATTGAAATTGGCAGTTTTTTAGGTCTGTTAGAGGAGAACTGTGTTCCACTATATTCAGTGAGCTTTTTAAAATGAGTGAATCGTAGCCATACTGTGTTCTGTCCTCACCATTAAACTCGTAGGAGAGGTGCCAGACAAGACAGCTTAGCCACATCCATCATGCAGGTTTCAGTGTATTTGTATCCCTTATGGAAGAAATGAGAAAACCAGAGTTGGTGGCACTCATGGATTTTCTGGTAGCCCACCCTTCTTACCCACCCCGCCCGCCCCCCCCTTCCCCCCAAGTCTTTTGTGCCAGAAGGAAGGGACAAAAAAAAAGATTTAGGACTCTGTGTGACATCTCCTTTCTTCAGGTAACAGAACAGGACCTGCAAAAATGGCTTGGTTTGACCTCTGTCTTGGAGATTTGGGGTTTTAACAGTAAGGAGGCCTAAGAAAATACTCTGCCTAGGTGGACACTACAAAAGTATGCAGCTCACCATTGTAAAGAATTTGTCAGTGTATGGCATGTTGTCAGGGGAAGAGGTACACTGTGCCCACAGTCATGCTAGTTTTATCCCCCCTTGGGAAGTTTTTCACTTGACGCTTCAATAAAATAAATTGAATATCAGGGTGCCTTGGAGAGCATGTTCATCTGGACCTCAAGCCCTTGTCTCATGAAAGAAGGGAAAACAGTGCCTCCTCCCAATGAACAGATAAAGAGGGCAAACTGCCCTATTTATTGATTGCATAATGTTTGTTCCTGATTTTTGTAGAAAGAGCCTTCAGGTTTCTGCAGAATCCCCTTATAGCGGATGAGTGTTTTGAACACAAAATTAAGCTGTTTTGGTTGCATGAAGTGACTACGATTGCCTGAGGGTGGAATAGTTCAGGGGTGAGCAAAGGGAGGGAAGGGCCTTGGTCCTGGGGGGATGTGCAGGGCTGCCGAAGGCAGAGTGGTCAGCTGGAATGGAGGGAACACTTGTGAGGAGGCAGTTTGGATGTGTTTGACCATTGGGAGACCATCAAGAGAAGATGCTTCTCAGTGGGTGGACTTATGAGGACATTATAAACTGTCTGGGATTCACGATGTGATTTCAGGAGATTGCTGAGGCAATGTAAGTGGTGAGCTGGCCAGGGGGCTGCACAGGACAGCCTTAACTGCCACGGGTGCAGACTTGTACAGCTTCTTTTGAGGTGTGCTGATAGGTTTTTTGACTCTACATAGAACTGATTGAGGGAGCGGAAACATAGCATAAAAGTTGATGTTACCAAGAAGAGGTAAACGGTTTTTCTTCCTGAGTCAGTATGAGACTGAGGTGGGGGAAGAGGAACCATCCCTTTGAATTGACTGAACTGAGTCCTTAAACTCCATCTTGTGCCTAGCATGACTGATGAGAAAATGGTTACACTAAGAAATACAGGAGGCTGCTTTGATTTTCACACCTGGTATTAAAGTACAGAAGAAGGAAAATTGGGTAAATGATAATGCACATGCAGTAACGCAAATGGTCTATGCAAAGGAGCAAAGAAAGGGTGAAAACTAATAGTAGAAGCATAGTTGTGTAGATGCTACACTAACAAAAAAATATACTTACTCTAGTAAGAAGAGAGGGTGAGGTCAGGGAGGAAAAGCAAATGAGATATTTATTATTCAGGCTGTTTCTGTTCGTATACCAAACTAAAACAGCTGGTGCCAAACCTGTAACCAGATATAGAGGCAGTGGAAACACAGTCAAATAGCATTCATGGCCTGAACACAAATCCTGAAAATGACGAAAAAAATTAGCAAGGTGTTGCAAATGTAGTGGCACCATGTAAAGAAAGAAACAGTAGAATGTTTGGTCAAAATCGCTTTGAGAAGGAATTGTGAAAGACCTGTTCGAGACCTCTAGCTCAGGATTCATATACAGACAATGTAATAACAATATTATGAGAGAGGAATACTAGTAGGAATAAGTAACATAATAGTTAGGCTATGTAGTAGGCCAGATCTATATTTAAGCACAAATGATACTGTAATGATGTGGTGTTTCTGTACGTGAGGGTCAATAGTTTTCTTACCGAAAGAGTAATTCAGAATAGAAGTTGTGTTAGTTTGGATGTGGAAGGAATTGTTGACCTTATAGAAATCCTGTCTGTTTAAAAAATGAAGACAAAACATGAACTGGGTTAATTTGGTATAAGTCAAATGGGATGATAACAGTAATGTCAGTAACTTTTTTTTTTTTTTAAGGCAAACATTTGTTAAATTAGGAGAACTGGTTAGTGAACATAGGTCAGCTGAAGTACTGGAGGCTTAAATGGAGAAAAGGTTCAACTTGAATCCCGAGTAAAAGAAAAGGAGAGTTGTGTGAAATTACCTATTCCTTCTAGCAGAGAACCTTCTTCAGGGAGGGATGTTGGTAGAGGAAAAGTAATGAAAGCAGAGGAAGGAGGAGCAGAGTGTCAAAGGAAGTCATTTCTTGGAAGTTGTGGTGGAACAAGAACTGAAAGTATTAAGCTGAGTTAGAACTCAGTGAAGTTCTTAAGAGTTAAAGCAGTTAATAAAAGTTTCTTTACACATAAATAAGTAGAGAAAGAATAAATCCTTTTGTTGTATAGGGAAGGTGGTTTTGAATTAGAGAGAACTTTTTGTTCAGAAGCTAGATAAATACCTTTGTGCACTTCTCAATAAGTAGAGTAACTGTGGGGATGGCAACAGGATGGTGAAGGGTTATGAACGTGACTACAATCAAGGTGGAAATGTAAGACAGAAGCAAATTTCAAGTAAATAAAGATGTGAAATTGCAGTACCAGCTGCATTGCAGTTACTGCCTATATACCAGTTCTTTCCCTACTGCAAAGTTACTTAGAGCAGCTCAGCCTATCTAATAAATGCTGCATACATGTTGTGTATGTGGCTCTTCATTGTCTAAGAGCAGAAGTTCAAATATTTGAGAAATAAAGTGGTTTATAGCTTTATTTGTAAAGTTAATTTGTATTATGTGGTGCTTAAAAAGAATACTGTAATATTATATACTGTATGTATTACTGTCGATAGTATTACAGTATTCTTAATACTGCAGATTTTTTCTTTACCTAAAATATTAAGGAACACATTCTCATCTCAGAATTTGCCATTTCCAAAAATTGTACATGCTCTGCAGCTCGCTGAACCTTTCTGTGAACAGATTTAGCTCACTGGAAAAACAAAAATCTATCCCTGTTTCCTCTTCCTCTTACCCCCACCCCCTTTCTAAACTGAGTTCGTTTCCTGTCAGATTAGTGAGGTAAATTGGTTTATGGGGAGGACCAAGAAGTGCCAGATTTGGTGCAAGATAAGCTTCCAGGAGCAGGAAAAAGCCCTTGAGGTCAGCAAGAGCAATGGCGAGTTGTCTTTGCCCGGCCTTAGAATTCTGTGTGTGTGCAACAGAGGTGGTACGCGGTGCTCTTGGTGGGGCTGTTGTTCAGTGTGGTGAATTTTTTGTTTATTTTAGTATTCTGCCTGCAAAATAGGTGATCGTGACACAAACCTCCTAAAATGCACTTCTGGTGGACGGCAGAAGTCCTTGCAGCAGGACTTGTATCATGCAACTGATACTATTTTGCAGCACTTTCCCCTAACATTTGCAGTGTACAACAGTTAAATTCTGATTTTGAGCTAATGCGGGCAAGAGCACTAGTGTAGACGCAGTGTAAATTGTTTGACTTCTGTGTCCTCTTCTTCTGTACCCTTGCTTTACTCAAAGATTGCTAGCTCTTGATGGAACTGTACAGGGTTGTTTGGAAGAGAATTTCTTACGGTCTTCAGTGCGATTGGGCTTCAGGACATGCTTTGCTTCATGTCTGGATTTAATTGTAGATAATTTTGGAGGTAAAACCGTTTTCTTACTTTGGGAAAGCCAGCATACTGGCAGCATCTGGTGATTGTACTGAGCAATCAATCAATCACTAGATAAAAAGGGGCAGAAGTGAGAGATACAGAAAATAAACGATCTAAGCAGGATGCCACCAAATACCTTTTTTCCCCACTTTAAAGAATTTAATGCCTGTGACAGCAGTTGTTCACAGCCCTGACTAGAAATGGCAAAGTTGTTGCAAGGAGGCGCTTATAGGGACCCTCTTCTCCTTTCCCTCCCCACACATTAATAAAAGTAATGCACACGTATGGGAGGCGATCAGGCCTCTGTAATAAGCCCTAATTCCAAACTTTCCTTTCTTTTGTAGAGCCTAGTGAGAGTTGTAAGCACTCCCTCACACTGCCCAGGAAATGATACTTTTCTTTGGGACCGTCTTGCTAATACAGTTTACATTTGTTATGTTTTGGGTTTTGTTTTGTAATAGGAAATGCTTTCCAAGAACTTGTGATCACGGATTTTTTTTTCCACTCTTATTTTTTTTGTTGTTGCTAATATTCTTACCAAATTGCCAGTCTTTTGGATCAAGCTATTGCTTGTGACAGAGATGTGTGAGACTTTACATTATAGGCTAAAATACCAAGAAATAATAGGATACCTGTAAAAAAAAAAATAGAAATGACCCTGTTAAGTTTTTTTTAAAAAAAAAAAAAAGGAAAAGAAAAAAGCTGCAGTCTGAAATCACTGTATTGACTGCTGGTAAAAATAACAGCAAAGTCTCTGACAGCTGAAAGAGAGAGAAAGGAGGAAAAGTATGTTGCTTTTAAGTTTTTTCCCTTTGTTCATTGGCAGTCTGCCCATACGCTCCATTCAGGGCTCTAGAAATGGTTCACTGACTTGAAACTCTGGCTGCTTTTAATTGTGTGGGTTTTATTTGTTTAAGTAATGTGAGGAAAATACTGAGCTAGGTCTCTCAACATGAAACTATCAACTTTACAGACATTTTTAAAATCCAGCTCTTCAGAAAAGTTAAGGGGGGATTCAGGTTTTAGATTTGTTTTGCTGGTTTCCAAATGCCGTTTTTTCACTATGGCTTTGAGTTGTTACTGCACCCTCAGAGAATCGCACCATGGGCTGGCTGATAGCATGGTAGCATACATTTACACAGTAAGCCAGACAACACCAAATCCATTTATAACATTGGAAAGCTGACGAGGTGTATTGAAGGAGAGTACTGTGTGAGTCATTTGGAGTGGGTTTTTCAACATTTTCTGTTGTTAACAGTGCTTGAAAAAACAAACATGCAAAAAAAGTACACATGCATAACGTGATTTGTGAAAGCATAATTGTTGCATTACTTTCACTTTTAAATATATATTTTTAAAGCCCTCTTGTAAACATGGTGCTTTTTTTGGAAATAAGACTTCTGTTGCTAAAAGTGAAATGAGAAAAATAGAGTATTAATAAAGCCCTGGTTTAGGTGGTGTTTTAAATAAGTATTTCTTTCTTTTGAAGTAGAGTGGAAGACATAATGTTATGTGCATATCAGATGCCAGCCTTTTGGCATTTGTTTTGTAACAGTGAAACTCAGAAAGGAAAACCACCTAAGTCTTGCTGAGACTTAACTGTATCTTCATTAAGTTGTAATTAAACAAAAAGACAAAAGCATCCGTACTGTGTTCAGTATTACTGAGAGATAGGGGCTCACATTTATCTGCTTGAGGTTCCCCTTGTGATTAGCACCTATCTCTGTTGTCATGACAGTCTAATTTTGAAATGCTTAACTATATGTTTTAGTTTGGGACAAAATACACGTCGTTCAGTTCTTTAACAACACTTTCTCTGGTGGCTGCTGAAGACTGAAAAGGTCTGGATGGACCTAGGAACAAATTCATGCTGTTTCAGTTGATGACTGGTGGTGTCTTCTTTGGGCATATTCTGAACTTGGATGTTTCTTCATTGTGGCAACAATCCCCTTACTGCTATCCAGACATTTCAAAGTGGAGAGCTTGCTTGAAATGGTGTTGCCTTCCTGGGTGATGTGTTTCATTGTTTTTTGTAGAATTACTGTCTTCCAGTTGTGTTGGTAAGAAAATTTTCATATTTCCTTTTTCATACCTTATTTTTTCATTTTAAAATACAGCCAATTTTATGATTCAGGGAACAGATATTATATGTTTCTTATTTCATGTGTGTCCCTCTTCCAATACTGTGTCATGCCCCTCCTTCACTTTTTAAAATAGTACTCAACCTCTCACCTAGAAAGTTAACTATTTATCTCATACTTCACACTGTTACAACATTTGGTGGAAGAGCCACGTGTACTAGAGCTGCACAGCTGGATAAGTAAAAACAGCCTTCACTCTAACCAGTGGAGCTGTGCTCTTGCTTGCTTTTGGCTGCTGGAAAAATTACAAGCAACTGAGCCCCTCAGTTGGACTGGTATTGGCAGTGTCTTGTTGTCTTATGAGTGGTGGCTGCTGGGTAGACTGAGAACTCAACTGATCCAGTACTTGGGGTTTTTGGAAGCAACTGTGCATGTGCTTTCCCATGGTTTTATTTAAAAAAAATAAATTCCACTTATTTTATAATTTTTTACTTAGTCTGGGCAGTGGACTTCGCAGTGGTGTCCCTCTTTAGAAGAACAGGGAGAAGTGACACACCCCAAGGAAACTCTGCTGCAGAACCAGGAACTGGATTGCTGTTCTCCAGTCTCGCTAGGTGTGGTTCAGCTCTGGATTAAGATATTTGAATCACTGAAAAGTCTAGGTTGGAAGGGACCTCTTGCGATTGTCTGGTTCAAGCTTTTGCTGAAAGCAAAAGGCTGAAAGCCTTGGATTAGGTTATTCAGTGCCCTGTTGAGTCTTAGCTTCTCTGGCTTCTTTGCTTAATTCTTCTCATAGTGAACAACTTCCCACATCTGGATGAATTTCCCCTGAAGCAGCTTGGTCCTGTTGCCTCCTGTCTTGTTATCCATGCATCCTTGTGAAGAAACCAGTTCCCTCTTTGTGTATGAACTCTGTAGACGTCAGTTCTTGTGCTGTGCTAAGACAGTGTCTTGATGCTGTAGACTTCCATACCCAAAACATGATCAGAGGGAGCCCATGTCAAGGATTCCGTCCAACTTGAACACGTTGTTCACTTGTTGCACTTGTCAAGTAGTAGGTGTGACTTAGAGTCACGTGTTGCTAGGCTCTTTTTGACCTGTGACTGAGTGGCATGGCAGGCACCTGGAGAATGGAGTAAGAATCAGTCAAGATAAATTTTTCTCCTTGTTACCAAGAGCAAAGGATGAAAACTTATTTCATAACTCTCCTGCAAAAACTAGTGTTTGGAAATTGACAGATTTTGTAATATTCTGCGAGTCCAACTGATCTCATTCATGTATTGTGTAACTTCTGAAATAAACATTTAGCGCAACCAGTGTTGATTCCCCCAATTGTTTCACTTAATTTGATGATAATTTTATTTAAGAGTTTGATTCATAAGATTTGTCATGGGATGTAGACTTACTATTGTACATAATTTATTAGGAATTGAGATGAAAATGTTCTCTGAATTCCTGTTGACTTCAGCTTACCCAAGATGTTGCTGCTGCTGCATAATATCAAAAGATTTATCAGTATTTATTTCACTTGCCCTGATGACAATAATTTCCTTTTCTGTGAATGAAAATACAAATCTAAATCTAAATCATGCTAACTAGGTAAGATTTTTGGGGTAGCAACAGAAATCTAGTAGCTCACTAGGGATATTTGAATTGCCCATTTCAGAGTGCCTTCCTCTGGCATCCCTTGCTCATTGTAACTTTGATTCACTTTCAGAGTGGCAGAGCTATGTCCCGGATATAAGAATACAAGTTATTATTATGTTGATCATAAACAAATCAGCTCCAAAGTGAACATTTGCTCTTTCCATTTTCTTAAAAGAAGCCTTTTCAGTTCTGTTAAACAGAATATAGCATTTTCTCTGCTTCTTACGCCTGTAGCATTCATCATGGAAAAGGAAAATGTTATTTCAGTTTTGCTGGTACTGAAAATAGGTTCTTGTTACTTTGTTTAGTGGTGAGTAGTGTTTTCAGTGTATCCAGGACTATAATTTGTAGTATCGTCTGCTATAGCTCACACAGAGGAAACTGTTATTCAGCCTGTATGTGTTCTAGGATAGTGGAGGGGATAATCTGTCATGTTGGTGATAAATGTAAATATTGTTTTTAAGGCAATGGTAACCAAGAGTATTTTTCCTATTTACAGAGCAAGCTTTACATGGAAGGATTTAGAAGCCTAAAAGAAGGAGAACCAGTGGAATTTACTTTTAAGAAATCTTCTAAAGGCCTTGAATCAATACGGGTAACAGGCCCTGGTGGGAGCCCCTGTTTAGGAAGTGAAAGACGACCCAAAGGGAAGACAGTACAAAAAAGAAAACCAAAGGGAGATAGGTAATTACCTTACTTTGCTATTCCCCTTCTCTTTTTTTTTTCTTTGCAAGTTTTTATTGAAATTCCGTTTTCAGCATTTATTAATTTGTACAATTGGCTTTTACATGTATCCTAGTAATCTGATTAAACTTATTAAGCTGTATCTATACAACTATGTAAGTCACCTACTTGATTGGTTTCACTTGAGAAGGTTTTATTGAATTAGAGGGAGCTGACAAAGGAACATATTATTTTGAAATTATTGCTATTAGGCTGAGAAGAGCCTGAATACAGGTGAAATAATGTCATGTTTAGGTGAGAATTGTGCATGCTAAAGAGACTATTGTGTGCAGTGGGGTTTTAAGCTGTGCATCAGTAGTTTTGTACAGAAGAAAGTATAGGTGATGCAATCAGGGTTGAGATTTACATAATTTGATTAATTATTTTTACTTTGTGAACAGAGTATCAGGTGTTTCAAAAGGTTTTAATGCCTTGTCATCTAAATAACTGTTTTATTAATATTTTACACATTTCAGGTTAGTCTGGAGAGCTGCATTTCTTTATACTCAAGTGCAGCAGTCTAATTTGCACTGTTTTGCTTTACTTTCTGCCTCTGATTGCTTTAAGTTCTGTAATCCTCTTCTCTATGAAACCATCTGCACGTAGTTCCCCAAGTACATCCTTCTTGCCCAAAAGGTCTTGTATTTAGGTGAATCTCCTGTTTTTCCTCATGGTATTGCCCAGCCCAGTCACTGCAATGATCAAGGGGAATATGTAGTTTGTAAAGAATCCTAGTAAGAACCTCCAAACAGCCAGGTTTTGCCTGCAGTATTTGATGTGTGGCATGACTGAGAGGTAGCTTTCCTCCATTATAAATTCTGAAGCAGAGTAGCTTGGGAGAGAGGGGGTCACCTGGAAAGGCAGTGTAGCCCAGCCGTGAGAAACAGGGAATCGGAAGCCTTTGCTAGCTACAGATGAACTCCACTTGTCCCCACCTCTGTTAAAAGACTACTTTTTTCTTTTTTTTTTTTCCCCCCCTTCTGTCTTTTTTTTTTCTCTTTTAGTTAAGGACTGGAGACAACATGATAGTTGTCCCTCTTCACCTTCTTTGTAAAAGCTAAAGGCCATGAACAAAATTTATTGCTGCTGTAACAGATCAGAGTCCGTAACCACAACAAGGAGAGACTTTATAAGCTGGACAAAGCTTTCTTTTGATTGCTCATCATATCTGGCCTCTCAGAGTTGTGTTGCATGCAATGGCTGTGAAAAATCTTCTTTTTGTTGTTGGAGGTTTTTTTAATTCTTTTTTTTAGAGCTAGGCTTCCAATGTAGTTCTTATTTAAACCATTGGTCTTCCATGGACCGTAATTATGCATCTGTTCAGATTATTAGTATTACTATTGTTACTGATGTTTGGTACAATGGCAGCAAATAAAGGCCACAGTCATGCAGTCCTATTTGTTGCACATGTATATGAAGAAAGACAGTTCCTGCTTGTAAAATCTTGAAACTTAAATAGACATGTTGTAAGTAGACAGGAAAACCTACATATTGAAGGAGACAGGGATTTGAACAAATGTAGATATCTATAGAGCACAGTGTAGTCAATGCAGAGGAAGCAGTGCTTTCAGAGTGCAATTCATCCTGGGGAAGCATCTAAAAACTGGAGATGAATCTTGCCTTGTGGCTGTTCCTCTTTAGGGACTACAAAGGGAGCCCAGCTCCAGTGCTGTAGATGCTTCCCTTACAAGTCTCTAAAGTTACATGAGATGAATCCTGCTTTCAATGATGCTTCTTCATGGCTAAAGCATAGAAAAAATTGAACAAATATATCCTGAAAACAGTGCAGAGGGATGGTCTGTGAGACGGTGTACTCTTTAATGTTCACTTGCCTTTAAAGAAGGAAAAATTCAAAATGAAATTGAATTAATTTCAATGTGAAAATGTGGGCCAAAACACCTACCCACTTCTGCCTCAAAATGCTTCTTACGCTTAAGTCATAAGACACCCAAAAAAGTCTGAAATTTGAAATATTTGAAGTAGCACTGATGTTATCATTCAGTGAGGAGCAATGTCTTTGCTTGAGGGAAAACCAGTTTTGATTGAACGCCGAGCCAATAAAAAAAGTGTATCTTCAACATGTGTAGCAGAAAATTTCTTGAGGGTTGCTGTTGTACTGTGAGAACTGCCTCCATTTATGAAAGCTAATTCCAACTTCTTGTGTTCATCTCTTTTCTATGTTATCAATGTAACAGTGTGGGGGCCCAGCCTCAGTGCATCTTTGAATGGATCTCATTACTTTACAAATATTGTATTAGGGCAGAAGAGAAGACTGAGAGAAGGTGTTAGAGATAGCAAAGGTGTAAAAAGGAAAGGGAAAAGCAGCAATATGTGCAGAAGGGGAGAAAAAAGTAATGACACTGAGGTTACCAATACTGGTGCTTGTTGGTAGATTTTGTGGGGCTTCTACAACAGACCTAAGAGTCTCCATAATTTGCAGAGTGTTGTTGCTTTGAGGACCTTGCTATGATAATATTTGCCCTTGAGTGTTACTGTGGGCCACATACATTGTGTAACATAGGTGGGAAGGCTTTGTAATTGCTGTCAGTGATACTGGCCACATCAGCATCTTTCTCAGGGAGCACCCTAGTGCCCGCACCGTGGTACGAGGAAAGGAAAGGCTTTTGTGGTCCATGTGAAGTGAAGCTGTGGCTGTAAGCAGCCTGCAGGCTTTAGGTTCCCAGACCTTACTTTAAGCTACTGTAATATTCATGTGTCTTACAAACATATTTTTGTCTAGAGTGTCTGGAGTAATCTGGGCTAGAGGGGAGGCTTCTAGAGACTCAGCTGGGATTTGCACCTGACAAGTGCCAGGTTCAGAAGTGGTGTAGTGTTTTATGGCAGAGATGATGCACAGCGGAGGGGCTGGTCTCCACCTAAGTAAGCCAGGGGATCAATCTGTAGTTCGTTTTGCTGTGGCAGGTTGCAGCTCCCTTCGTGGGTGTTCTTAACACAGGCCAATGTATTTTGCTAAACTTTTGACAGTGAGCTGACAGAAAAGCATGCTATGCTGTTCTCTAGAAATGACTACGGGGAGCTGATGCAGAAATTATAAAGTACTCTAAATTCACACCTTAATCAACTGCTCATTAACTTGTAGACGAGTCTGGGAAACCTTGATTTAGAGTAGAATAAGCAAAATCAGAACCTCAGAACCTAGCCCACCATCTCAGAATAAAGTTTGGAGGAGGAAAAAGGGAGGAAAGAAAAAAAAATTTTTTTTTTTTTTTAAACAAACACTCCTAGTGTTTGAATGTGACCTGAAGTGAAACCAGTTAAATGACCATTTTATCAATTGTACTTTTGATTTAAGCTTATTTTTATAAATCTATATAGCTGGGAAAATATTCTTTAGTGTGGTGTATATATAATTTGACCCACAAACCTTTGGCACAATATTAATAAAGAAGATGCTAGAGTTATCTTTGGGACTTCGAGGTATTACCCAGTATTTGTAAATACTTGTAGTAGGAGCTCAAAGTTGGATGCCTTTGCAGCAGTGTGTCTCCAGTGCTGTATCTGCTTGGCTGAGCACTTGCTTCCCGTGGAATGTTTCAGGGAGGATGACAACTTTTTTTTTTTTTTTTTTTTTTTTTTTTGTTTTTTGAAGTATTTACACCAAAATGGAAGCAATGAAATAAAGCAAGGGAGAAATAACTAAGGATATAGCTCCATCTCCCTGTTCTAATTTATCACATTTCAGTCTTATGCTACCCTCTACTAACATCACACTTGTGGCAGGGAAGCTTTCTAGCACGGGTGACATGTATCAGTAAGTGGTTTGGATTTAAATATGTAATAAATTAGCAGTATGTTGCGGGATTTTGGGTTTGACACGAAACATTTCACTGACTTGGTTTATAGCACAGCCCTGCAAGTAAACTGTGAGGGAGGGAGCTGGGAGCTACTGGGAAGGAGGGAGCTTAACAAAGCATTGCCACCAGATAAACTGTGATGCTGAATTATGTTCTGGGAATATGGCTAGTGAAGTGGCTGTGTACTTCTAGCCCAGATGGCTAAACAGTAATGAGCACTGCAGCATCGATGTAACAATACTTCAATAACCTTTTTCCAACATAGACATCTACAAAGGAGACAACTAGAAAAGAAGTAGGTTTGTGTTAAGATGCAATAAATGGTGTTTGCCAGTAACTCTTGGGTATGACCAAAAGCATAATTTTCAGATGAAGAAAAACATATTTTTAAATCACCGATTGAGTGGAAATACAGACACTTAGGAAAGGGAGGCTGTAATAAAATAATATAATACTTTCCTGACGCACTGTGACTTAAAATTAATTTGTCTGAGTCAGACAGAAAATGAATTTAATATCTGAAGACATTTTGTGGATGAGCTGAAGTCAGACTATAATAAAATCTTAAAAAGTCTTCTTTAAAAGCTTGTTATCTGTACAGACAACCACTAAACTGTGATGCAGGCAGAGACGATGGCATGGTGGAGTGCCGTGGAGGACATTTGGATGGACGTTAACAGGACTAGGAGAGCTAGCTTAGGACAGCAAAGTTACATGATACAAAGTTGCTTTGAACTTGAAGTTATATCAATTCCATCTCTACTGACTGAATCATGCTCAAGTGTATAATGTAATTCTCCCAGAAAAGGCTCCTACGCCTTGAGCCAAGCAGATTTTTGTGAACAATGGGAGTGGTTCAGGCTGGGAAGGAGAGCCCTGACCTAGTACCAAAATGGGAGCTCATAGAACTGGCCTTAACATACAGATGGGGCCAAGAGTCCCTTCACCTGAGAGCTGAGAGGCAAGGCCAGACTGGCAGTCACCACACACAGCTACGACACAGGGCACATCTGCTCCTGCCCTCTCCCAGCCTGGGGACCTGCTTTGGGCAGGTTCTGAACAGCGCTGGGGTGAAACGAAGGGCAGACAAGGCAAGAGGCCCAGCAAAGCAGAGAAACACATGAGGAGCTCAGGGAGGTCTGGCCTTTGGAACAAAATGGTGTCAGCATGTCACTGTCAAAGGGTTGAATTTTCCTGTTGCTCTCCTCAGTAGATCATGTGCATAGTTCTGTCATTTTCTAAAGAGAAAGCTGGCACAGAAGTAGTGCAGAAGTTGCAGGGGTTTCTTAAAAATACAGCTTTTCGGAAGGACCTTGCTCAAGGGTGGTGTTTCAGAAATTTAAAACATTAACACCTCCTCCTCCTCCCTAACTCTCTTTCACCTGGTTTTAGGTGGTAACAATTTATGTATTTCCAGTTTTCATTCTTGCTTTTCCTATTTATCAAGCATAGAGCATTTTCTTGGCCGTTTGCTTTTCACTGTTTCGCAGTGATTGCTGTTGTGTGTTTAGTTCCTCTTTCCAGCAGTTTTTGAGACCCATCTTAGGCTTATGGACTGCTGGATCCTCAAGCAAATTTTGAGATTATTTGTGCAAAGTTTTATGTAGCTAATAATTTGCACACTTAGACAATAGGCTAGAAAGGGGGATAAACACCAGTCTGAGATGTGCTTTCTTACATGAGCTTATTGATATTTGCTGACTGTGCCATAATAGGCCCCTAAACTAGTGTGGTGGGTTAACCTTGGCTGAACGCCAGGTGCCCACCAAGCCACTCTATCACCTCCCCTTTCCTTCCCCTCTCCCTCCTCAGCAGAGCAAAAAGAAAGGGGAGGAAAATAACATGGAAAACAAAAAGCAGTTTAATAATAATAGAAGCAAAGCTAAGCAAATCCGCGCGCGGAAGCAAAGGAAAACACAGTTATTCTCTACTTCCCCTCAGTAGGCGATGTTTGGCCACTCCCTGGGACGCAGGGCTC
>JAVSBS010013667.1:76367-86874 GCA_033124195.1 Coracias cyanogaster | reverse complement strand
GGTGCTGTGCGAGCCCTGCTCAGGAGCAGTCACAACACGGGGGTGTTATCAACACCCTTCTAGCTCCCAGCACAAAAAACCACTGCTGCTATGTTGAAAGCCAGCTCAGCCAGACCCACTACAACTAGTATGGACTGCTTGTAACAGGAGCAGCAGAATGCTGCTAAATTAAAAAAAAAAATCCTGAGAGCTTTGCACTACTCCAGTATTTTAAGAAGGTTATTTTTGCTGGACTACAATTATCAGAGACCAAGTGCTCCATACTTGCTCTTTATTTTTTCAGGCTGACAGCTTTTTTGGAACGTTTAGCAACAGTTCAGGTTTTTCCAAGAGTGGGGTAAAACAAGAGGGCTTTATTAATAGGTTTAAAAAATAGGTAACTTTTAAAAATAGCTGTCACTTGATGCTGTGGATTTGAGGCTTGAAAGTTGGCTTGGAGATGGATCTCTAGGGCAGAGGGTTAATCTTTCCTCGTCTTTGTGCAGACCCATCCAAGTCTAAGATAGAAGCCTCTGAAAACTGTTACTGCGTATATTCATTAGACAGACCCTGTTAAAATCTACATCATCCATCTGTGTTTAAGGGAGCTGAGCAGCCATGGCCTTCCTGCACACCAAACACACGGTGTGCTTCCAGAACTTGCTCTGTCCAGCTTGATGAGAATAGAATCAGGTCTCCAAGACAGATTATTTTCTTCATGAAAAGATGAAAGGAAGGTGGCTTTAGGGAGGAAAGACAAAACAACTGGCACTGACTGATGTGCATAGTGCCCAGTATCTATGGACCGTACACTGTTTGGCATGATTTCATCTCCAGCCCAGCAGGTGTAGCTAAACATCAGTCTTCTGGAAATGCCACGTTTAGAGCTATGGTAGAGTAAGTGCCCCAGAGTGAGAGCACAAGCAGGAAAGGCTCGCCTCTCAGCAGACGGCAAGCCATGGCTAGCCTAGCTTGTACCCCCAGATGCAGCATCAGGAGTTGCATTCCTCAAAAGAATAATGGATTTCTTCTCCTGCCCATTTCCATAGCTCAAACAGTTGGGAGCCAGGATGCAGAGCCAAAAGATCAGTATTTGAATGTTGGAGCTAGGTGTAGAAGTAGTTGTGGTTGTGCATAACAGTAAGTATAACATTAGAATAAAAGGTTTTGTCTCTCAGAAGATACAGAGGAAATCCCATTCCAAATTTAAAATGTAGGGAACATGGTTTTATTTGCAAAGCTAAGTGCTCATAGTAAGATGCAAGCTACAAAGCTTAATTTGATCCCTTAGCAGCTGCGCTGCTTTTGAGACCAAGGTCAGTTAGAGTTGTTTTGGGGTACCCTGGCACTGTCGCGTGCTGGGTGGTAATACAGGCAATTCCTCGCTCATTTGAAAGGCCATTTTCTACTTTCACACAATTTAACTACCAAATTCCTCACCAGGCAACTTGAAAGTACAGGCTTTTCAGATCCCATGTTGCTGATGAACTTGTGTGACCGTGTTGTGTTTCAGTCTGCTCGCTCGGGTGCAGGTGGGAATTGAGCTTTGCACTTAGGCATCTAAATCAACAAAACATACAAAAATATGTGATTCCTTTCCATCAGATGTGCTTTCTGATAGAGCTATTCAAGTGCTTCAAGTGATGCAAATTTCTGTGCTAGTGCAAGAGTTGGGAACCTGGTGGCAGTGATACGACTAAGTGATATCCAAGCCTCAGTTTCTTCATTGCGAGCTTGTATTAAGAACAGAGAAAAGCCTGAATAAAGTTGTCCTTGGTATCTGTTTGTATGTGTGTACAGTTAAGATGAGATAGGCTTAAAATTTTTCATAGTGTTTATAATAAGAAGTCAAAATTTGATGCTAAAGTAAATAGTTACAATTCTGAAAATGTACAAGGAACAGATGAAGTGAGTAGGAAGGTGTCGTTTTTATGCAGCCTCATGTAGAATAAAGCTGTCCCTGCACAGCAGATGGGTTTCTTAAGTGCATACACTGTTTTTGGAATGCAGAATATTTTTCTTTAATCTGATGTCTTCTCAGGCCTCATGTTTTCTGAATATTTCACCCTCTTTCATGAAGGGATAAGCTCTCGCTCATTTACAGTAAAGTACCAGGATATATTCCAGCCTTTCCTATAGTATACTTATATGCCTAATGATCACTCTGGAGTCTTACCTGTGGTAATGATTCTCCATATGTGAAGGAATTTAGAAGCAAGAAAGAACTGAGAACATTGCTAAATTTTAACAGAAATTATACATAACTTCAGTGGAGTGTATGTTTAAAGTATTTCAGTAAATAATTTATAAAACAATTTCTGTTCCTAAAATTTCCATAATTTAACTGGCATTTTCTTAATTCTCTGTTTAATCTTAATCTCACTGTTTAATTACTACTATACTACTTTCAAGTAGACAAGAATAAACAAAAACGTGCATACACTTGCGGGGCCCAAACCAGTAAATACTTAAGCCTGTGCTTTGAAAGTAGTAGGGAAGAGGGCATTATTTGAAGAGGGCATTATTTGGTTTCCCCAATTGTGAAAGTTTAAGTTGATGTTGACCCTGACTACAGACCGTGCTGCTTTTTGTGCATGTGACACACTATAGTTATCAATGAGCTGAAAAGAGAACTGCTTACAGGATGATCTGTCTTTTTAAAAGATGCAGGCAGTCTGTGCTGTATTTTGCTGCAAATATATTCAGTGTAAATAAGATTAGATCCCTTTTATGTTGGGGGAAAAAGTTGCATTTCCTTGCTTTTCTCGATCCATTGCTCTCCAGCATCACCTACCAATCGTACTCAAAAGCATGTAATAAATGTGTGACACCAAGGAAAGATTATAATGGTGATTCCAGATGATGAAAGAATTTGCCATATATATTGGCATGTTGAAAAAGATACAAAGAACTTGAAAGCTGGAGAAAACTGAATTATAGCATAGCTGCTAAATCAGATATTCCCAAAACGTTGCCTTTGATTTACCACTGTTGATGAATCTGAAGCTTTTCAGAAGAAATAAAAGTTCTGGAGTCCTTTAACTTCAATTTAATAAAGTCTGTGCAGTAATATAATTCCAAATTGCTACAGCTGTTTCTTTTATTAGCCGTGGCTTCATGTTTTTGTCCTTGACACTTAAAGATCAAACCTACTTAAATATGAATCACTTAAAAATGTGAATTTCCTTCAGTATCTTATTTTGTTGTGAAGATCAGCAGCTCATTATATAAGAGGAATGTGTCATGGAGGTAGTCATCTCCATAGTGGTGGTGCAGGCACGCTACTGCTATTCCCACTGCACACACCCCCCAACCCCCCAAGCACACCTACAGTGCTAAAGCATTTCTCAAGCAGGTAGTAAGGCACAGGATATGTCCTGAAAGAAATAATGGGTTTAAGGGCATATGTGCACCAGGAACGGTAGGTTTATTTTGAAAAAAAAGTACCCATTTAAGCCCAACCCTGCACAGCGATGTGGCATCCTCCATCCAGAAGCAGCAGGACTGAGTGGAACTTTGCAGTTGCTTGTACTGGTTATGTGAAGCTGTTGAGAGAAGAAGCAGTGGAGCTCAAATAGAAATGCTCCTGTGACTTCCATGATCCTTCAGGAAGGGTGACAGGAAGATACTTCAGGAACAATGGATAGGGAGAAGATGGGAAAGGAGCAGGAATATGAAAACAAACACAGGGGAGATCAGGAAGGGAAGAGGGGAGAGGACAGCCTATTGAAAATGGTGTCAATATAAGAAGCACGGAGTTTTCCCAGTCTCCAAATGATCACATCAAAGCTGATAGTTTAGGCACTCTTTGGGGAGTGCTGAGAAGCCTGAATCCCCGCAGGCGCAAGCAGGAATTGAATCAAAGCTTCCTCCATTTTGAAAGCTTGCGGCAAGTCAAGAGCTAATGCACTAGGAGCTGAAGTGTAGGTGGGTTGTAACCTCCTGCTTTGCAGCCCTGTGAAGACTGAGGTGATGCCAGCGGATCTGGGAGGGTTGATCTGAAATGGGGCTTTTTGCACTAGCCTGCTTATTGTGTGTTCCTCGTTTACCAGGTGACAAATGTGACACATCTGGAGTTTGTTTTGCAGAACCACCAAATGCTCCCAGCTGTAACAGTTCCTCAGTTTGAGCTTTGCCCTAAACGTATCGGGTGCTATAAAATACTAAGTGCTCTACAAGGTCTAATATTTCACGTTGGACACCTAGAATAAGGGTCCTCTGGAAAATGATTTTGGCTTTTTTCATGTGCTGCAGAATCCTGTTTATGTCATTGATACCAGTTAAACCACACAATTTCATAGAGCCATTGCAGAGGAATTAATATTTGTAAAGCCTGAAGACATCGTAGTGAGAGCCCCAAAGTCAGTAGTACTCTTTCCTGTATTGTGTTCAAAATCTAGCTGGATGTAGTGGTGAGTCCAAGCACTGAACTGGGTAGGCTAAAGAAGATGTATACAAAAACTGTATTTCATGCGGCAAATGAGAAAAGGCTGTGTAGGAGAACTCACATGTTGGTTCACAGGCTATTCCTACAGTGTAAATTATTTCCTTCTCTTCTGAATGCTAAATTTGTAGATAATAGGTAGAAATTAGCTTGAATGCTTCTCTGACAAGCAGCTAGGCTTGGGCATTGGAACTGTCTTTACTTTGAAGCTGTGTACTGTGACGCTGTAGGACGAGGATGAAGAGACTGGTTTCATGGATGAAACTGCACATGTATGTGCAAGAGAGAACAAAGGTGGCTGTGGCCAAGCCGGAGGAATAGTGAGCCGAGGCTGGCATTATTGATGGACTTACAGGGAGCTGGGCTTGCCCAGTAACAGACCCGTGGAATGGTTAAAGACGAAGGAGTTGTGAAGGGTCACTATGAAATATGGGAGTGAGCTAAACGATTTATTTTCTTTGATCTCCATTCATTTACAATCTTATTGGTATTGAGGCTCCTGGCACTAGAGCTTTTACAATGAATAGCTGAAAGTACAAAAATGGGTTTAAATTGTGCTGGTCTTGTGCTGAATGGCTTTCTTTAGCCTAGAAGTTACTTGGAGATTTACTCTTTTAGCTGTTGGACAGTTTAAATGCTAAGCAATTAATTTACTTTCAGACAGCTCTGAAAACAATAGCAAACTACAGACTGCTCTTATTTCATTGTCTGCAATTAATGTTGCAACAGCCTTTGCATCAAAGTTTAACCAGAATGCTTTGATTTCCTCAATGATAAATGGATATATTTTGACTGGTATAAAAAACTGAAATAGTTCAATGTTTCAAATTCAGCTTCAAATTTGCTAGTGTTTCAAATAAGTACCTCTGCCTTTTTGTTGTGCTAAACTAATAATGTAAAACAAAACAATAGAGAGTGTGTGTGTCAGTCTGTGTCTGCATAATGAGACGAGTTCTATAAAATTTGGCAGTATTACTTCTTCCATCAATGGGAGGGAATCATCAGTAGTTAGCAATAGGATTAGAAAATATATATTCAGATGTAAGCCTATTTATTTACCTTTTTAAAGGTATAATTTTGTTTACATTATTTTCCTGAATTATTGTTGTAAATCACTTCTTTCTAGTAAGCATATGAAAAAAAATCTGTAATTTCCTGCTGATTGGCCTCATTTTTCCATATTTTTGTGCTTTGGTACAGTTTTGGAGAATTATGTTTAGCTGCTCACTTACTAAGTGCTAGGAGTATGTGCCTACATCTTCTTTGAATAATTACTTAAAATGTGCTAAGCACTGCAGTTTTCTAAGTCAAAAAAGAATCCACAGAGTGTTTTAATTTACTTTTTGTAAATAGTTCAATGGGATTTTATGTTGTTAAATGTGGGAGTATCATTTTAGAATTTTTGTCCTTAAGTACATTGCGTAACACAAATTTTACTTAGAGTTAAATAATTTTATCAAACGACTCGTTCTTGTTATCCCTGTATTTCTAGCTCTTTGGAGTCTCATGAAGTTATCTTTCTCCTTTACAATCTATGCATTTCATTTATGTATAGAAAAGAAACATCTGGCATTTTTTTAATTGGAGCTGTAAGCTCACAGACCAAACAGGCAGGAAGGAATCTGTTGTATGGGTGATTATGGCAAGAAAATGAAGTAGTAGTCACACTAATGGTAAAATTTGTATAAACTGGTGCTGTTTCGTTTTCTGATTTGGCTGATCTCACGTTTTCACCCTTACAGGAAGAAAAATCGTGTTTAAAAATGCCTGGTGTGGAAAAATGCTACTTTCAAATGTAGATACTAGAAATTTTTAAAACACATCTATCTGCAGTGAAAGATGCCGAGTCCTAATTCTCTCCTGCCTTCCCTTTTTGTCTTTAAAGTTCAGTCATTATTCCGTGTCAATGCCATTGGGTTTATTTATTTTGGTATCCTATGGAAATTAATTCATACTGTTTAGATTCAGTCTTTTTAGAATATTTATGAATATAACATGTCAACAAGTTTACATTTTATGCAGCCTGTGGAACTGGATTTTGGAATTTGCTTTTTTAGTTGTTCTTTTGTGGAAGAGAAATCTTTCAAGCATGAATTGATAGTCCAGATCTTTTGAGGTCTGTCTGTGCTAACCTATGACCTCTGTTCTTAGGAGGTCAACATCTGAGGGCAGGAGATTAAGGCAGTTAAAAGATTGGAATGGGAACTGGAATGGAAAAATTAGCCAGCACATTTTGGGTGAAAAACATCAAAGTCATCAAACAATTTGCTTATTTTAAACTCAGTTTAAGGGTAACAAGCTAATTGTACTGTGTTTGTTGACGCAAGCAATTTATATTATTTGAGGACATTAACACTGAAGATTTTTTTTAATTGGAGAAACAGAATTCCTGTTTAGTATAAATGAACTATATATTTGTATACTAAATGCTTTTGTGCAACATTATTTAGGTTATTAATTCAGGATCCAATCATACAGTCTTTATGCACTTAATTAGCTCTACTTTTTACAAACAGCAATAGTAAGCGCTATGGAGCCTCAATCTCGTTTGTGGACCCCTTGCTCTCATAGGAGAATACAGGTGTTCTCAGTACATGGGAAAAATTATTCCCATATTAAAAATTCCTGACTGTGATGCTTAAAAACATTTGTAGGCATCTCTTTGTGTTACAGCTTTTCAAATGTGAATTCCTTTCCAATGCAAACTTGTCACCAAGGAATGTTCTTTCTTAGATTATAAATAGATTTACAAGAAAATGCAGCACTTGTCTGTTTGTTCTTGTCTGTCATAGTTAAAAATTCATTAGTGTTTTTAGAAGAATGAGGACTTCATCTTTAATCTGTACAATCAATTTCAAAGATGGTATTACCTAGAAAAAAACACCTTTCCACATGTAAAAATTATGCAAGTTCAAGGATTTGTGTAAGCAACCACATTTTTGTCTTGTTTAAAGCGCAAACAAAAGTGAGTTCAGTATCACGTGCAAAAGCCAGACTAGTGTTCCAGCCTGCAAACCCACCTAGCAGGAAAGAAAACAAAAAATTATAGACATCTCACAGCTCAGGCTCTGGCTAACAGTGTGTGGATTATGGTACTCCTCCTAGAGGTATGGCTACTAATTAAAGTACTATAAAATACAGCTGAACTCAAGTGGATAGCCATCCCTAAGCTTCAGTCTTACCTCCACACGTTATTATTGTTCCTTTGATAGTGAAGGATGTGAGATTGAAACCCCTTTGCAAGCTTCTAACTTCCCAAACTATTCCTCTAAAGGCTAAAACCTTCTTTTTGCAGCTTTTACCCCTGACTTGCACCAAAAAGGAAATTGAGCAAAACCATCCCCATCATTTCTTCCTCCTTCATGGAAAGAAAAGAAGGGAAAGCAGGAGGAGCAATTATGGACTGCAGCAGCCCATGAACTGTTCCCACGGACGTAGCCACTGCTTTGTTTCCTTCCTGCCATTTCACTGGGGTGGCTGGAGAAGCTCTACCAGCTGCAAGGGCTGCTGTGACCAGGTGTGCCCCATGACCCTGGTGGTACTGCCATGATCAAGTGTGCCCCACATCTCCGGTGGTACCTCCACAGCCAGCTGTACTCCAGAGGAATAAGGGAAATGGAACTTTTTAAGGGGCAGGACCAACCATGAAGGTTATTGTGTCTTGGAGATGCTTCCCACTTGAATTATTGGGATTAAAGGGGGTAGCTTCCGATCAGCCATTTTGTGATTCTTGCTTGTCATCCCTCTCTGTGGTTAAGTAAATTGGTAGGATCAATGGATGGAGAGCTAATTCTGTTTTACAGAACGGCCTTGGTTACCCACTTGTGTGAGAACATGTGAATCATTGTGAAGGAACAGAGGACCTGTTCATTAATAAAGGAAAAAAGTTAAGCAACTAGGAAGACAGTGTGCCTGATGTGACTTCAGATAAATGCCTTGTTTGCCTAAGCTTTTTCTACACCTTCCCTCTGTTGTTTGTGTAGATAGTAAACTCTTCAATGCATAATTGGGTTCTTTCTTAGTCCATAAAATACTTAAAATCACTGCTGTTACTAATTACAATAGTAATGGTGATTCTTGGTTATTTGAGAGCAGAGATCACTTTTTTTTTTTTTAATCTGGAAGACCTGCTTTCCAGGATTTCTGTTGGATGTGTGTATCCTCTTGTTTCATTATGTTTGATGATTCAAACATCCTGTCTGCAAACCTCCATTTCTTAACTATCTTTTACCCACCTTTAAAAGTAGTCTATAGATATTGAAAACCACCCTAGCAGAGAGTAGGGTGTGAAGGTTTCCCATCCCTTATTTATTGTCGCATCAGTTCTATACGTACTACGACCTGCCTCAAAGTTGTGTGTGCAGTAGCTTGCGGGGCAGAGTAGACTGCTTACTGAGTTTGCAGAAGTGGTAATTCAAAACTCAAAGAAGTTATAATACAATTTTTTAATTACTTGGAAGTTATATTTGGCTTTTTATGATGAAACCCTGCTTCGTTTTGCTTGATCTGTGTGAGAAATAGCAAGTGTATCCTCAGTTCCCTCACTTGTTCTTTGCACCACAAAAAATTGCTGCAGAGCTAGACAAAACTGATTACAGTTACTGAAAATAATATTTTTCATGTTTACGTTCTTGTGAAGGTTGAAATTTCTGGCAGTGCAGCTGCACTAGATCTCTGGCTGCAGCCCCCAGTGCTCTTGGAATCATTGTCTCCAAATGGGCTCTGTAATTTGCCTCAGCTGAGTCACTTCCTTACCACAAACTGCTATAAAGAGATGATTTCTTCTGCTTGGCTTTCTAGGGTTTAGCCTGCACTGCCCCCCTTCTTTTCAGAATAAGAACTCATCAGAAAATACCTTTTGTAGTAATGCAGTCGAGTTCAGAGGGTTTCCAAAATCTGGATTATTGGTGGCCTTTTTTGTTGAAGGGACTATTTTTGTGTGTGTTCCTCATGTGTTTCTAGCTGCTAATTTGAATGAGAAGCCAGCAAAGCAGCATGTTGGTTTTCTTTGTAAGTCATGGTTTTAGTTGTAGTTGTTCCCAACTGCTAGGTGAACATGAATTTCTACAAGATACTTCAGGTGATAGGTATCCATAAAATCTTTAGAAGTATATCATAATATATCTAAGCTGTTATATCTCATTTTTCTTCATGACCCACATTTCTTGCTTAATTCTTGCATAAAATATGAATGAGTCAAATTTGAAAGGTTTTTGATTTGGCAGAATAATAATAGTCTTTACACTAGTGGAACATTAAGATGCATAAATGTATAGACAGCAGATTTATGAAAGGTTGCCTCAGCTGCATTGAAGATAGTGGGTATCAAAAGGAAGATGACTTAATAAGAGATCAGTTCAGAATGAGATGTACATGCTGAGGACCTCCTCAATTAAAAAACAAAACCAAAACAACCAACCAAAAGCCATTTTTATAGTTGCAAGGTAAACCCAACAGGAACTGATTAGTGCTTCTTTCTTGCTGACAGTGATGCTCCCTTTCCATTCCAAATACCTGTACCAGGTGAGCTTGGTACAGGTAGTCATGTAACAAAGTGATGCTGTGGAACGTGGTGAATCCTGGCTTTGTTTAGTTTATTGCAGTTGCTGGTACCTAAGACTCTGCGTGACTGGCTTCTTCTAAAAGATGCAGCACGTGTTGCATTACTAGGACATCTTCCTCTACCCCGCTGACAGTCCCCAGTCTGTGTCTGCGAAGTGAGCGTGGCCAGATAGTGTGCTCCTTTCTCCTGGTTTTCTCTGCTCCCGCATCCCAGAGTGCATCGTTTTACACTAATCCCCTTTTGCGTTATGAGGTATTAGACAAAATGAAGCTATACCAGTATAACTGTGTCGGCTTGCTCTCCTTAGGCCAGGTAACAACAGAAGTAACAATGTCACGACATGCCCTTTCTGCATCTACAGTCTTGCCCGCGTGAGGAGGTCAGTTGAGAGTTTTCACAAACCTGCCAGAAATTCTGGAATTATAGATTATGGTTGAGACTGCTAGTAAAAAAGTATATTAATTGTAAGGTGGTATTAGTACTGGAAATTAATTCTGACACTGTACACACACTAATCACTG
>JAVSBS010013667.1:31588-61228 GCA_033124195.1 Coracias cyanogaster | reverse complement strand
AAGGAAGAAAGAATGGAAACGCCATTGTTGAGGTTATTTTTTAAAAGACGCTGTCTGTGTAGTCCTTTCCATTTTTGCAGAGGAAAAGACTGCATTTTGTGCCACCTTTCTGTTTCATTGTTGTTCTTGGTTCACCAAAACAAACAAAAAAAAATCCACCTTTCAATAAAATCGTATTAGCAGATTTTAAACCAATTCATTTCCTCCCAAACTTAAGCTAAATTGTATCCCAACAGGCCTGATTTGTCAGGCGAATGCCCCACGTTGTTTGTGAGCTTCTTTGTTGGGGGGTGAGGGGGAGGGGAAACCCAAGCAACAAAAGACCGCAACCTATTGATATTACTTCTGCGATACACCGGGGAAAATAGATTGATTTAGAACTAACCACAGAAAACTAGTCGATCTGATGAGTTTACAACGGAGCATTTTCATTTATTTATCTGTAACAAGAGTAAACATCATCAATATTCGACCCTGTCTCATTGGAAGCCTTGCAGATGGTCGGTTTGTGTCAGCCTGCTGGGGCTATCTGTAAGATGAAAGAAAGCAAGCTTAAAAAAATGGAGGAACCTTGTTTTTCTCACAAAATTGAAAGTCTCCAGTGTCTGGTACGTTTTAATGTGTTGTAGGATTTGGAGGAGAGTTAGGTGAGCATTTTAATTTTATTTCATTTTTATTTCTCTAGGATGTTATTTTGTTATTTTGGTTTGGTTTGGGTTTTTTTTTAGAAAATGATGATTTTGTTAATTTCAAAAAGCTAGTAAAGCACAGGAAATTTTCGAACCAAATTTTACTGAAGAACAGCAGCCTGCAATTAACTTTCCCAGCAGGTCGCCTCTGCACAGTGTTTTGCATGAATGAGGGGTTCAGGGTATCAAATACTCACAGGATCAGCACAAATCTAAATGTGGCCCCAATGTGCCACTTTCTGAATTGATAATATGCCATTTTCCAACACACTTCACTAAAAATAATTACAGTTTAAAAATATGATTTTTTTTTTTTTTCCCCCATGGATTGATAAATGAGGTTGTTAGTGAAGTTTTCTGCTGTAGTGGGACCCTGGTTCTTGCTGGAAACACCATAAATTCTCTGGTGACGATACTAAATGCTCTATTATCTGGTTTATTTATCATTTCACTTGACCTTAAATGTTTTGTTTTTCTATATTACTTCAGTATTTTGAATACTAATACCTTATTAGAGTGTTTTCAAAGTTACCTATATTCTGTCCTGCATTCAGCTACAGCTTTAAGAATTAAAGGCTGGTAAACAAAATGGCATAAACCCCAGCAGTGTGTATGTGAGCAGAAACATCCCAGCAATTTCCCTCTCGGAGGGTGCGGGCAGAGTGCCTGTGTTCCATGGGTCTTCCCTACGTCTTGTTGACTCACCGGCAGCTTTCATCCTTTAAAAACAAAAAGCTGGGCCACATTTCTGCATGTGAAATCCCCACTGGGTGTGGGGAGCGCAGCCCTGCACCGCGGTGAGACTCCCCCTGTGCCCCGTGATTCTTTTAAAAACAGAGAGCAGTTTTATTTCTCCTGGGATTTAATGCTGCTTAAAAGGTTGGAGGAGGAGGGGAGAATCTCCCAAAACAGTGCCTACGAGGGAATCCCCTGCAAAAGAGGTGGAGGAAGGAGTGAAATGCCAGAGGAGCTGGTGCCCAGTGTGGGGCTGCTGATGGGCAACGGCCGCTGCTTGGGGTGCATAGGGGTCCCCACTGCCCCCCAGTTCTCCCCTGCCACACGCTGCTGCTCCTTCTGCTCTTGCTCCTGCTGTTTGTTGCCCTGGCATCTGACCAAACTTTTTATTTTCTAGGGACCACTGCTCCCTGATTTTAAGTTGCAGTGACTTCAGCCTCACACTTAGTTCCAGCCTTTCTTGCTCTGGAAGGGTGAGGTCCCCATGTGCTATCTGTGTTAAGGCATATGGGTGATGTCCTGTTTCCAAAAGTATTCAAACTGTTTTTTCACTTTTAAGTGTGGGCTTCTCGAAGGATTTTTGTATTGCACCTGTACTGATCCTTTTATAATACAGTAACATATGAGAGGTGCCTGAGAGCAACAATTGCCTGTGATCCTGTCAGTCTTTGGAGTGCTGCTGTGACAGATGTGATATACAGGATTTGGTTACTGGAATATTTAAGTAAACCATTAAAATACACTTGTATTTAAATCAAAGACAATTTGAAATTAGCTTATCTTCCATAGTGCAGAAGAGTCTTTCAATCCTGTGGAGGTGCTGAAGGTGCTTCTCACTTGTCCCAGGCGGTTCCTGAGCTTTTTATCTCACATCACTCCAAGCTTTTTAAAGTATTCACATCCACCAGCGAGAAGTGTCCCCATACACTGCCACAGGGCCTGATTTTCAAGACAGGTCACTGGAGCTCTTGAGGAGTAAAACATCATAGTTTTGTCTAAGATCCCTATTTCTCTTAGATCATGGGTGGTTAAACCTCCCTTTACAACAAAATAGAGTAGTTCAAGGGATCTTCTGTCTGCAAGAACTGGCCCTTCTTTAGGTATGTTGTGAAAGTGATTACTAAAAGGTACATTTAGGTACAATTTTGAACATTTTCTTTAATGCTTTAACAGCTTAGTTGGTATTCAGCGTATTGTAAAAACACCTCACTTGTACATGCTGTTAGAATATCATGCGATTTTCCAAAGCATCAACATTGCTGGGTGGAACATTGTTAGCCAAGATGCAGGTTTTTTTAATCTGATAGCATTCAAAAAGGAAAAACAAAAGAGAAGTTGGTGTAGGGAATATCCTGGTGAATTATTTTAGTCTTCCTCTGACTATACCCCCTTTCTTCCCTTCTTCCCTTTGCTATCCCTGTTAGATGTTAACCCCTTCCTTCCCCACTCCCCCAAGAAAAAGTCAGTTTTCAGGGTAATTTTAAAGCTTTTTCTCTCAACAGATAATAGTGTGAGGCCACACAAATTATTTTCTACTTGTTACATACATTGGATTATCATCATCTAAATCATATTGTAAAGCAGCGTGAAGAAGCAAAGCGGTTGTGCTTACCCTTGTAAATGCTTCACTCCGCTGGGCTGTTAGTGTGGGGACACTATTTGCAGTGCAGGAGTATGGTCATTTGAAAAGGGATAGGGGTAGGGTGTGCTTCCTAAGTAGGAGCTGGCTGCTGGGACAAGGAAAAAAGCTGAAAACTAGGGAGTATTTTATTTAGCATTTGCATTTGGTTGTGAAATTGAGCACTTCTAAAGAATTTTGGTCATCAGTTTATTGCAATTAACAACATCGTTTATGTTGGAATCTCTATGCTTTTACTTGTTCGTGTTTCCTTTAATAGGTGTAGTTCTGTGCAATCACAAATCCACGATGAAGGAGGTTTTAGAACTGGTTTTTAACCTTGCTGTGTGTTCTCTTCTTTCTTTGTTAGTACGTATTAATGTTACTATTATTCTTGAGAATATTGAAATACAATGTTAGGCAAGTTCCTCAAGGTGTTCCTTTATTGAAATGTGCATCTTTTTATATCAAACAATCACCCTGATTCACCTTCCTGCCAGTGCTCTAGTGAAGAAAGGATTCCCCGTTGGGATAGTTGCCATCTCTTTATTTACTCTGTTGCATTATTTTTTGAGCCTGAAGCTATGTAGTAAATCACGGGTGCCCACTGTGAAAAAGACAGTCCTATTTTAACAAATAATTCTTGCTGTTGCTTTTTCGTAAGGTTTGCTTCTACGATAATTGCACTTTTAAGGGCTTTTTCTGGCTTACTCATCTTATGATTTAATTTACATATCAACCTTTACGTTGTATTTAAGCCAACATACATTATTTCCGTGGTGCTTCTGAAGTATACTTGTTACAGTTGTACTCATCTAGAGTTTCTGAGAACATACTCCAATGAGAATTTGCTAATTTTCTTAGCAGGAGCCAGCTGGTCTATTGTTCCATGTATTTCTGTATATAGAGATATGGATGTATAAGCCTGTGTGCACATATCATATGCTATCAGGTTTCATTATGTTGTAACCCAAGTATATACAGCGGAGGGGAGCAAAGAGTTGAAGCGTTTTGGACAAAAGGGTTAATACCATTCCTTAATGCGCATGGATGATGCCATGTGGTGGTATCATTTGTGAGCTCAGAGGTGGCTGACCATTTCCATTTTGGTGTAAATCCCTTGAGAGGGACGGCATTTCAGAGCGGGGTGTGATCTGTTCTCCTGGTAAGAGTGATTGACAAGGAATGAATAAATAGTTAAAAGAACTGAATAAATACCACCCTCCTGTTTAAGTCCAGGCACACCCTGGCTGGCACATATATATTCTAATGCGACACTTCAGCCAGATGCTTGAGGTGGTTAGTAACAAAAAACATTCCTGAAAAGCCAAATCATAGTTTAATCACAACTGATTCAGATAGAGCTTTCTTTTATGGTGACATTCTAGCGGCGATTTGAATAAATGCAAGAAATTACAATACTTTGCAAGTAGGATGTATTGATAAATATATATGCAAAAGGTGACGGAGGCCTCTTGAGTGAAAGCAGGGGCCCTGACAGCAGGTTCTTGGTCAATTGGTGAGGTGAAATGGTTCACTGAATTGGATAACACAGTGCATACCATAGTGACTGATTAAATTGATTTGTCCATGGCTACTGCCTGCCCTGCTACTGAGGCCCTTTAACCTATTTTCAAACTTTTCCTTTTTTTAACCATTCTAAATATGTGTGATATTAAGGGAAATAAGCAAGTGCAAATGCATTTACAGCTATAAAATTCTGTATTCTGAATTAAGAAAAAGTGCATGATTTCCAGAATGTCTGCATGTTCCCATGTTATTACTGTATTACACTTAGCCCAGAAACAAAGTACACTGCTACAACCGATGAAAATCATAATAAACATAATTCTTTAATATAACTGAAGTTATAATTAATACCATATTTGTGATTCTGAGATGTACTTGGAGGAGGAGAAAGTAAAACACTTAAGGGTTTTTGTTGTTCCTGTTGTTTTGTTTCTGTAATTGCAAGTTTTACTTCCTTACTGTTTTATCCAGAAGGTGTTTAGAAAGCTTGGGGGGGAAGCAGCTGAATGCCAGTTAAGAAGACTGAGTGTTACTGTTAAGTGAGGGGTCACTATTTTGAAAATATCTGCAGTGATTTCAGAAAAAGTAGTCAGATGGATACTGTTTAATAACTTACAACTTTTTCTTTTTTTAATTATAAGGGGAAAAAGCTTGATGTTCTGGTCTTCCTTCAGTCAGGATGTTTGTATTTTACAATATGTTTAGTATGTACTTTCCCTTCCTGTGCTAGGGAAATAAATACTAAATGACAACAGGGCTTGTACATGTTATTTTATTCTTGATTCAAGTGAAGCTTTATATTCTGTGTCTCTTCATGAGTTGTTCTGTAGTATAGGCAAACAGACTAGCGCAAGCATAGTCTTCAAATTCCACTGAAAAATCACATAAAAACTTCAGTGCCATCATGACATCAAAATGGAACCGGTTCACATAAAATAAGTTACTGTAATTGTCATAGAAGTGCAGAGCTCAGTATAATGAGTTTGGTTTCTTGATTCTTTATTCATTTTTAGGGAATGACAATTTCACTGCAATGTTTTCTAAAAGGATAATGAAATTTCTGTTCATCGTTGAACTTCTCCAGATTATAGGTCAATTTTGTAGGACACAACAAACTTTGTGGGAAAGCAAAAAAATTTATTGGTTTAGTTCTCTCCAGTAGCATGTTGGATTATAGTAAATTAAATGTCTCCCATTCAGTGCAAGTTTTATAAAGCAAAGAAACAGAAACCATAAAAAAACAGGCAGAATAAAAAGCTCGGTGATGAACATGACTGGCATAGGGTCACCATGCTAAAGGCATAGAATATTTCTTTTTATCATGTGTTAGAATAGTGTAACCCAAGGACTGGCATTCCTGGTGTGTTTTACAAAGGGGGAGAGGATTGAGCAGGGAATTGCTGGAGATTTCTTCAGGGCTCCTCTGGCTAACAAGGTTGATAAAAGAGTATTGATGGATTTTAGGCATTTTTGAGAACTGTGGAGGAGACCTTGCCCCTGGGGCATGGAGGAGGCCTTGCTCTGTGCCCGCTGACTCCTGGGCAGCCATGTCCTGCTGAAGATGGCACGCTGGGTCACAACCACTTGCCCGCGGCTTGGGGGTTTCAAGAGAAAACAAACCAACCCTGTTTTAACACTCTTGCCGGGGTTGTATTTATTTTCTTTTGAATCGAAACCATAAATGCCATGACGAACCCCCTGCAACACAAGCACTGTAAAAGTCTGCCACTGAGCCGGAGGAGGGAAGGCGCCGGGCCCAGGGCGAGAGCCTGGCTAGTGACAAGGCACCGCGTCTCTCCTCCGCGTTTGGGTTTCTCTGGCTGAAAGCACTGTCAGGTCTGAGGTTGAGTGTCTCGTCTCTGCACGTTTCTTTATGGCCCCGACCCGGTGACTGGTACACGCAGAGTGAAGCCGCTTCAGGGCGAAGCCGCCTCAGGGTGAAGTGAGGCCGCCTGAGGGCGAAGCCGCCTCGGGGTGAGGAGGCCGGCGCTGGCGACAGCCTCGCCTCCTCTCCTCGCCGCGCTTTGCCATGTCCGCCCTGTCAGGCGCTGAAGCCCCGGCTCTGGCAGGCGTTTGCTGCTGTAAACCGCAGGGCCAGCAGAGCCGTTCGCGGCGGCGGGATGCCTGGAGATCTGGTGCCCTCTAGTGGGGCCGGCAGCGGGGAGCCCTGCCCTGTGGGGAGGCTGGGAGACCCGGGGAAAGGTTCTCGGTCCTAAGCGCGGTGTTTTTTGCTACAAAGGGGCACCTTCAAGTGGCTGAAAAAGCAAAACTCAAATGTACGTCAGCCCGCGACAGTGGGCTGTTGGGGCAGCAGCCCCCGCTGTGTTACAGACACTGTGCACGCTCACGCTGCACTTACCTGACACAGAAAAACCTTACTGTTTGGCGCTGCCTTTTATAACTAGCTGTGTCTCTTTGTTTCTAGATGCTACAACTGTGGTGGCCTCGACCATCACGCTAAAGAATGTAGTCTACCTCCGCAGCCAAAGAAGTGCCATTACTGTCAGAGCATCATGCACATGGTGGCTAACTGCCCCCTTAAAACTGTCTCGCAGCAGCCCACTAGTTCTCAGGGAAGACACGAAGCTGAACCACAGCCTTCCACTTCTGCTTTCCTGAGAGAAGGGGGAGGAATGCACGGCTACTCGTCTCCATCATACTCTCAGGAGGGCAGGTCAGAGATCTCGGAGCGCTCAGGCAGGTCACCGCAGGAAGCTTCGTCCAGTAAGTTGTCTGTGTCGCCCGAAGAGCCGAGTAGAAAGGGGCCTTCTGTTCAGAAAAGGAAAAAAACTTAAAGCATTTGTCATAACTTTCCATTTTCTTTATCCTCTTGGGATGTCTACCTCATGCAAGTACAGGGGAAATAATTTCATTATCAGTAGCTGATCTGGAATTTTAACTACTGTTGAGGAACTGTGAATTTTTTTTTTTCTTTAATAGACAAATCACTCCAAGCAAAATACATTTGAGCAGGGTGCGTTACTTTTTACCTTCTGTATGTGTGTGTATGAGTGTTCACGCGCGTGTGTGTATGTGTACATATCTATAAATATATATTTTTTCCATCAGACCGCTCTCCAGCTCCCACAAGACATTACTGTGAAGCAATAGGCACAGTATCTGCAAATGTTCCTGAACTCATTCCTAGAACCTGTTCCTAAACGTGTTCAAAAAACAAACAAGAAAACCTGAGAAATCTCATTCAGAAACAAACCAAACCGAATCTCACTCAGAAACAAACCAAACCTGATAAATCATATACAGAACTGAGATTAAGACTGTTACTTCTTTGTGAACTAAAGGATACTTTCATACTTTAAAGCTGCCATATGGTACTAAAGATACTAAGACATCCCCCATAACATCAAATTGAGTTATTTTCTCTCTCATCTCCACAAAGTATCAAACCCCCTCCCTTCCCTGTGCCAGTGCAGGGCAGTGTCATGACTCAACACAGCTCTCATTGCCACCATCCTTTGCTGGTGAGGAGTCTAAAGCTCCAGAAAAGACAATGAATGTGTGGTTTCTGTGCTGGTTTCTCAAAACATTTTATTGAATTAATATGGTTGTAACTGTAATTTAGATGACTGTTGTGTAGGGGAGAATGTATAAGTTGTTACCAAGGAGACCCTTTTGAGTGGTATCGGGATACCATCCTGTTTAACCCTTTGTATTCTGTGAACATTTAGGGTACCTTAGTGGCAGTAGTAGCAGCAGCAGCAGCAACTTCTTTTGATCCCAGATATGGCCCCTCAATTTGAAGGGACTTTCCCCTTGTTTTATGCTGAAATGCCATGAAAAGAACTCCCTAGGGATTTGTTGTTGTCTGTTTTGGTTTTAAAGAAAACAAAATGCAAAGCTAACGAGATCCTGGGATAAATAGTTTCTTAAGAATAAGGGTAGATGAGTACTTGGGGTTGCTCGGCCAGCCTCCCTGGCTGGTGATACAGCATGAGTGCAGTCAAGACACATGGTTTTCTGCTGCAGAAAAGCCTGAGTGAAGGGACGTGCAAATTTGCATCATCTGCTTCTTGTGAACTGGAGGCTGTTGCTGACCAGCCTTGGTCCAGAGTGCACTGGGACCACACACTAAAGAGGAGAAGGATTGGTGGCCTCAGAGTGAGACTCCCTGGGCTGCAGCCCTTGCTCGGGGTTAATAGAGTTGGAGCCTATCAAAACTTCAAGTCGCTTTCCATTTGTAACTTCTGAATTACCAAGTCATACGTAAGATAACGTACTCTGACAAATCCCATTGCGGATGTAAGTTAATTAGAGAAACCTGTATGATCCTTAACATTGGCAATAAACACAGGCTGTTAAAGCTTGAAAGAGTCGGGTAGGTTTAAGCTCGGCTAATCAAACTAAAGAAACAGCCTGCATGAAAGCAGGCGAGCTGAAGTCCTACCCGTGGTAACTCTTTGCAGCCGGTAGTTACAACAGGTATACAGCTGGCTCATTACGTGGCCTTCCCCGTCCCACTTGTCCTGCCAGATGAGACTTTTACTGTTGCTGCTGCTGCTGCTTCAGTAAACAGGTATTAATCAAACGCCTCAGTGAAAGGCACAATTTCAAGAAAATTATTTTGTGTGAATTCCTTGCCAGTGTTTGCGAGAATCTCAATGGTTTATACTGAAGTTCTCAATATGCTAATGCAAAGCTTACCTTTGACGATATTGAATGTGATATATCTATAGAGAAGAACTTCCTTGCCTTACGTAAGGATAGTAAACTTATTTAAATTATGTAGACAAATCAAAGTGGCATTGCTTAACCTTCTAGCCGGTGTAAAAGCCAGGTTAAACAGCAAAGATGCAAAACTTAGGTCACTTTGAAAATTTAAACCAAAGTTCCTTCTAGAAATAGGCAATTGTGGATTTGAAAACTGGTCATTCCCTGTTTATATGTAAGAAGTTCAGAGCTAAGGAAATATTTTCAACACGCAGATTTTTTATTGGTGCTGTTTGAAATCACTGCATGCACCAAAGTCAGACTGAACTGTTAAGAGCACATACCAAACCCTATCTTATTGTTGAAAGCTTAAGGTTTTATTTTTATATATTAGAATGTTATCACTATTACATAACATACTCAGGACAAAGAACTTTGCTCAGGGAATATACCATGTAATGTTGTTTTTCCTTTACAGACTAGTCTACAGACCTGCTTACTCAGAACAAACCAAATAGTCTTAGACCTTTTTATCTCTATATAAGTATTATGTACTGATAATAGTAACTACCTCTGAGTTGACATAGACCTCCATTTCTGATAATCAGATCTCAGCATTTTGTATTATAAGTTCCTGTGAAATGATAAAGTGGTATTCTGTACTGATTGCTTACGTGAGCATCTGTGTCTTTACATTCACAGGGTCTGAGTTTTCAGAGATGCTGGGCAACCACAGCTCCCACTGGCTTCCAGTTGGAGTTACTGGTGCTTAGCTTTTCTAGGAGGGGCGGGATGGGGGGTGGAGGGGGAAGAAAGAAAACACAAAAGCATCAAGCCCACTTTGTTTACATAGGTGACAATAAAATTATTATTCTGTTTACAGCAAAAGGCTACCTCATATTTACTGCATAAACACACCTTTCTGCTGCTTTAGCCTTAAAGGTGGCTGTTGATCTATGGTACATGTTTTTTATCTGTACTAAATATGTAAGTGATAGTTCACCACTGCATACATTATGGCAAATACTTGTTTAAGATGAAGCATCCATTTGAAATTTTGAGACATTTCCAAACATTTCTTTTAAAGTTTTTATTTTTCTGTCTAAAGGATTATGGGCACTGTTCACAAAATAAATACATCTCCAGAGAGACAAAAATGTACATGCCTAAGTTAAACATGCAGCAGCACAAGCTGCGGCAGGTAACTACTTAGCACTGGGCTGCAGTAGAAAAAAAAATTAAAATCTAGTAATACTCCTTCAATAGTCTGCTCCAAATAAGCAAAGAACCCTTCAAAGGCGACGGCACAGACTGAGTTTGGGATTATTGCCTCATGTCTAAGGACAAAATAAATATTCTGCAGCATTGGCTCAGCCTCAATTTCCCCTATTCACCAGCCTGTCCTTGCCAGAATGCTTGAAAATAAAAACTCATTTGAGCAGACGTAGTTCGTATCTGCTCAGAGAGATGTCTTTTTCTCCTAACAATAGTGGAGATAAGGTTAAACCTGGAACAAGAATATCTCTCCCTCCCATTCCTTCACCCCAAAATACTCAACTTGATTTAATCTTAAGGGACAATTGTGAGGTATTTTTTACTCTCCTCCAAGGAGAGGTCACGGTATTTACATGCTACAAAAGTTAGGCCATGAGGAAGAGCCAAATAACTTTCTGCTGCAGTTGATGGTAGATGTGGCGTTGCGATACTATTTGCAGTATTTTGCTTTCAGCCAGCTTTCAGGGAGTGCCAAACACCACAGTGGGATCCTACCTCTTCCCTTTGCAGGCCACCTTTTTCAGCCCAGCTTTGCCGTGCACCAGTGCTATCATTGAGTTCCTGCTTTGTCGTTCTTAGTTTGGTGAATAGAGCCCCATAAAAAGTGTTTATAGATCTTGTAACATTCTTTGTAAGAAGAATTATAAAAGAGCATGGGAAATCTCATTGAAGTCTTAAATTTAATTTAATTAATTTATCTGTAAGAAATGTTTATCATAAAAAAATATATATGTATTCCCCTGTGCTAGATATAAAAGTAATTGGGAAGATATGTACATGTGCAGATGCACTGATTTTAATTTTCTAGAAGTCTTAACGAGATTTGAGTATTGTTTTAGTAACAAGCAGAGCCTTGTTAAATGCATCGATCTTGTTTTGCTTAGTATATCAACAGCCTCTTCTTTAAGATCCGTTGGTTGTGTTACCCCTGTTACAACTGTTGACTGATAGCAAGAGGTTGATCTGTTGAACACACGCTTCTTTTTTTATATAAACCGAAGCTGTATATTAGCAGCTTCGGCCGTGTTTTTATGAGAATGTTGAAAAGTACCAAGGTATTTGCTACCATTGTCATTGAACCAAATGTAAGAGCAACTATCTTTACAAAGGATAATGGTTTTGACTACCTCTTGGATTACTAAGTTAAGCAACAACTGGCTGACAGACATCACCAGACTGGCTTAAACTAGTATGTGTTGCTTGTGGTAATAATAACAATAACCATACTAGAGACCAAAGTGAACACTGATTCCTATATGTCTTTAATACTGTGTCTTATCTAGTGTTTTTAAATTATCTTCTGTAGTATAGATTACCTCATTGTCCATTTTGACTTGTATGTTGTTTACAAGGTGAAATAAAAGAAAATCACTTGAATTTTATGTTTTTAAGAAAAAGACAGTTGAAGCTTTGAAGGTCATTTCACCTATTTACTGTCTTGAGGGACTAAAGCACTGATTGCCTTTCTACATATCGTGTATTTTATATTCTCATGTCATGCCTAATGTCTTTTTTTTTCCTGTCAGTCATGGATATTGTGAGGTTTAAAAAGAATTACTTGATTAAAAATAAAACATATAACGTTGGCATTTACAGCAAGCCTCTGAGATTTTCTTTGTCTGCATGATAAAAATAAAAAAATCACCATACAGTCACTGGGCAGACTTTTCCTATGCACCTATGTTCACTTAGTTTTAGGGTATTACCTTCAGAAAAGATAATTTTAGTTATATAGGCTATTGTTGGGGAGAGGGAGAAATAGATGATTCATGCATACCTGGACCATACGAGCAACGCTGCAGAACTTGCACCCCAAATGCTGTATTCAGCTACCGAAATTAAACTCTTGGTACTTATTCTCCGCAAGAATATCATTGAAGTTGTCAGGTCATTGAAGTTATCAGACATAATACAGAATAACAGGGCTATTCTCTGAGGTGAAAAGCCTCTGGTATTTAAGTCTCATCCCATCTTTATTACTTCTTTCATAATCTGTAATCTTGTACATATCTATTACATGCTAGTTTAAATTGAAGAGTTGTTTCTTTTTTAGAAACAAAAGTGCCATCATCTGACATTACCTGGAAATTCCATCTCTAAATTACATAAAGTATATTGGTGAATTGGATAGCATTAGCTCATCAGTCTTTATTAAAATATCTGAGGGCTGTATGTGCCAGCCCCAGTGCCTCTGCTTCACTACAGGGCTCTACATGGAGGTAATTAATAGCAAGATTTAACATTCTCTACTAATACAAGGCAGAAAAGTTTTTTCTATTTGTACAAACATCCGCATGAAGGATTACCATCTACTCACTCCATCAACCACTCCTCTAGTCACAGAAAACGTCATTTACTCCCCACATTCACCCCCCCAATCCATGGCCTCAAAAAAGAGCAAGCTATGAAGCTGTCACCCGAACACGTCCCAACACATCCAGGCCCAACCTGTAGCCAAATGGTTTCATCACTTTCCTGGAAACGGGCAGAGGTGACTCCAAATCCCCTTGGCTAAGATCGCTGACATGTCTGACTTTTTGGTCAGTCATGAGGAGCAAGGGTTTTTTAAAAACATCTTACATGTGTGTTCTTTGAAGAACACAGTTCACAGGGGGTTGTTACGCATGCTTCTGGCCTGCCTTAGCCCAGTGTTTTGGGTACTGGAAGGGAACACTTTGGGCGTGCCACCATCTAACTTCTGGCACCACCCCATGAAATGACACAGGCAGGAACAAGCCATCGTGGGGAGCTGCGAGGAACTCTGGACACTCACAGATGTAAGAAGCCCCTGGAACAAGTGAAATGGAAATGGACACCCTGCACACCACCCTCAGCAGTGCCCAATGGTGCCTGAAACCAAAGCACCTGGAAGAACAGCCACACCTAATTCTTTCCCACCTAGTCTCTGATATGCACATGCCTTCCTCCCAGAGTGCCTAGAAGTCAGTGGTCTTTATCCTTTTGGTTGCTCTCCCAAGCGGTTAAGAACTGTTATTGTCATGTTGAAAGCAGGAAGCTATGTCTTGTGCCCTAGGCAAGGACAGATCATCAGGAGAACCTCAATCCACTGCTGCAAGCCAAGCCCCCACTTCTTAACCTTGCCGAGAAGAGCTAAAACTGCCACGTAACATTAACAGTATTGATTCATACGAACGAGAAGGAACTCTTGGGTTGAAGCTTCTACATCAGTCAACAGAGTAACATCAAAATCACAGCAGCCCTTTGAAATAGTTAGAAAAGCAGTGTGTTCATTCGTTTCCCAGGTCTGTAGGTCTTTGACCACATGCTTCCAAGCTATTTCCAGCCTTGCTGTAGCCCTAAGCACTGAAACAAATTTAGTCTTTTTGAAAGAATTGTATTTTTGCTGCAATTTGTTAGGACCGGGAGCTGTTTACACAAACCAGTCATTTCAATGTCATGAAGGGCTCCATACCTATCTCCTTCCCTCCATGCCAGTCATCTTTCCCCTGGTAATAAAAATATGCCAGAGGCAAGTAATTTCATGTACTTCCAAGTCGCTTACGTACTTAACACTCGCCTTTCCATATACTTGCACAAGAAGGAACGCTCTAGTGGAGAGGAGGGAGCCCATGCTGTGGATGTCCTCCTCTTTATTAGTATCATTTAAGTGATGACCTGATTAATTAATTTGAAGACCTTTTCAGCAAAGTGCTCTGCTGTGCCCAGTGGCATCTACTGTCTGCAATGCTGTTGACCTCCAGAACGACCAGTCCCCTCGAGAGCAGGTTACTCTGCACCCGTTGGTTTTTTTGCAGGCATGGTTTTGGCCACTTCATGATTGCAGAGCAGCGCCTGTCAAGCCCCAGGCACACTTTCAGGCTGCTGATGCTCAGTTAACATGCAGCTGGTCGATTTTTATTTTCCTGGCCGTTCTATATTTGGCCCCAGGCATTGCTGTGCAGCACTTAGCCTAGATATTCAGCGCTGGAGCAGCCAAACAGTTCATAACCAACGCAGATGAACTGGTGTCATTATTGCCATTTTACCAGCCAGGAGAAGGTGGACTAGGCAGTAAGAGTAACAAGTACTCAGCTTAGGTATCCATCCAGATGCTTACAACCTGTTTGGTTTTTTTTCCAAGTAATTCAAAATTCAAGGCCAGAAAGTATCAGTCATTTTTTTAGTTTGATCTGCTGCATGACCCAGGCTATTAAATTCAGGGCAGTTACTATTGTATTGAATTTTAGCACTCGGCTTTAACTGGAGCCTTGTGTGCTTGGCTGCTTTAAGCATATTTTCCAGTTGGGCTTCAGATCAAGCCTGAATGCTCTTGAGAAAAAGAGATGCTCTGCTCCGTGACAGCTTGTTTTAATCACCTGCTGCTAACAAGCAGCGCCTCATTTCCAGTTCCTCTGACCTCAAGTTCTAGCTCTTTGTCTTTGTCCACTAGAGTGAAAAGTCCCTTTGTGCACCAGTAAGAAAAATGCAAAACCCTTTATTTTTCTTTTTTTAAGGTGATAGACAAGAGCCAATGTATGTATTCTTTTTCAATGAGGAGTTTCCTCCTCCTTTATCATCATTTTAAGGAACTTGCTACTCTCCTCCTCTAGAATCCCCTTCATCTTTGATGCTGGAATAGTGCATCCAGCCGTGGCTTTAAAACCAGTCTCCCGTCTTCAGTCTGGCAGACTGTGGTTCAAAGGCTGCGTTACCCAAAACAGACACTAGCCAAACAGTGTAGTCCTACTAACACAGCCATACAGCATTTACACAGCCTTCCTCCCTGCAGGAGAAAAAGCAGAAAGCCTGGGCCAGAAGTATGTGGACATTTCTAGTAATTAAGATAATAACCAGCAAAACAATTCCCCCCCAAGGCATGGAGCAAATCCTGTTGGACTGCTATTTCTTTCCTTTGACATCTTGGAGAGTAAATGTCTAGAGATGGTTTGTAACTGGAAAAGAATTGATGGACTCATCTTGGCCAGTGCTGGGTAAATCTGTTACTGGCAGCACTACACAAAATTCAGGTTTTTCAGTCAGTCTGTTCTTACTCCACAGGTTTATATGACAGGTGGTTGCACTGACACACTCTTGGTCTTCAATATTCTAAAAAACTAGTCCTTTTGTCTTCTTTCCCTTTTAGAAATGTGCTGAATTATCATACTCTACGTTTTTTAAAGCAATTAGCTAAATCCCCACCTCCACACCAAAACCAAACAATTTTTTTTTTTAAAAAGCCTTTAGTTGGAGCATCCAAAAATATTTGAGGCAATCAGACTAAATAGACATTTTGGGAAAAATGGGCGGACAGTTACTAAAGTAACTTAAAATAAGCTAAATTTGGAAGTGGTTTGGAAGCTGCCTATGAAAGAAAGCAGAAATGCTCGTTCTCTCCGAAAGGCAGCACAGCAAGGGCAGGGGCTCGAAGCGCAGCAAGTTCCTTTCCATCCAGCCTCTGTTCCTTTCATCTCTCCTTGACCTACACTGACAGCTGTGACAAAAAGTCACAGTCAAGCCTGCTGAACCGTAACTTCTGTGGAGTTTCAAGCCTGAGAGTTTGTGAAAAGCAGTTGTCTGGCACAAAGCTGTGCAGAGAGGAGTAGAGGCTCCCCTCACAGAGACCCTCTGCTTGGCAGTCACAGCGTAGGAGGGTGGAGGGGGCAGACCCTGGGCCCTAGGATCCATTTCTGCGTTAACAAAAGCCAAGGGGAATTAAAGCAAAAGAACTGCAGGAAAAGGAATATGGTTCCAGCACCAGGTGATTAAAAAAAAAATAAAATTAAAAAAATATAAAAAAAGGAAAGAAAAATGAGGGTAAGGTTTTCTAGCCCTTCTGAGTAAAGAATCTGGAAAAAAATAGGATTACTGGCAGCTCCTGGAGTTTAGGGACTGCCTATGAGGGGATTTTAAGGAGCAGCGACAGGCTCAGCTCCCCTTCCATCCATTGGAGTAATGCTCCCATTTCCAGACCAGGGACTGGGGTTGCTTCTCCCGATGACTCATCAAGAATTGATGGCCCTGGATTGGCCTCTATACTAAAAGCTACAGCCTTGTTCCTCTGAAATCATTTCAGTTGAGCTCTCAGTCACCAGAGAGTGCCATGAGCCGTATTCATATATTTGGAAGTGACTTAACATACACACTCACATGCTAAAGAGAGCACTGTCAGGAGGAGCATTTAGATCATCTCCCTGAGGCATTTCATGATGGTCTCCTGAAGACCCCTGTACCCAGCAGGTAGATTGCGGGAACTTTGCTGCCAGCAGGTACAGCTTCCTGAGTGACACAAATATTTTGGCTAATGGATTCAGGAGGGCTGAGATTCTCCTTTCAACCAGCTCGGCTGTGCCACACTTTTTTCTTTCTTTCTTTTTTTGCTAACATTTCTCAGCATTGCAGTGTTAGATGAAACAACAAAAACACCTAAATGAGCAACAAACGGGCACAAGAATTTGAAGAATAGTTTGTCATACTTTACGAAAATTGCATACAACAAGCTACAAACTGTGTTAGAAGCATCAGGTACATTGCTACTAGACAATCCTCACTGTTATTATTGAACAAGTCATCTCGCTATTCTGAGTGATGACAAGACATAGGCACTTAGGGCTCAACATGTTTTGCCCACTGGAGTCAGCTCTGTGGATTCAGATCAATCCCACACCAGGCAGCAGTCCATACAGAGCAGAACACGTCCTGCTGTTTCTCTCAACAGCTCAGCTCCCTTCAGTGCACATTTAAGTACCACAAATACCCACCCCCATGCAACTTGCTTCCTCACTTCCTAGTATTCTGTTTTCTGCTTCCTTGGGTGCTTGAATGCTTTTTGCATCACGCCTGCCCTGAAACACATGCCATAGCTGTTCCCTAGAGCACTTCACATGGCTAGGTTTTATTTTGCATCTTTGATGTTTACACATGTTGGATTCATACCACAAGTACATCCACTGCCATAGCAAAGAGCACGTGTCCCCTCTGTACTGTATTTGCAGACCATTAACTAGAGTGGGTCCCAACCCAGGGAATGTCATTGCCCAGACTTTCTCCTGCACTGCAGTGGCTGCCTACAGGAGGGTGCCTATAGCTGAGCTCAGACCAGACTAACACACCTTGTCACAAAGAAGAGACCCCATCATCTCCTCTGTGAAGTTCTGCTACGGTCATGAGAGCATCAACCCCATTGAAGTCTCCCTCCCTTCCCAGTGGAGCCACTGGCATCTCTTGCTGATTTCAGGCTTTGATGAGAGCTAATATCTAAGATATTTAAGACAAGAGCAGCTGTGTCAGATTCCAGTTTGGCACTATGGGGCAGCTGAAGGGCAGTTTAAAACCTATGAGCTTCTAGCACCAAAGCAGCAGGTGTCTTCTGTGCACCATCTGGTTTTGTTTCAAAAGTTTCTCCAGCATGTGTAGCTTCCAAATGGGTGACCACGGTTTCACGTTCTGGCTTGTACCACATGTCAAGAGAGACTTTCACCCTGAGCCAGTACTACTGACCAACAGAATACCTTTCCTCTGGGTGCTGCGCTCTTCAGAGCTCAACGCTATCCCAGATGGATAAAAGCCATGCATTGCAAAGGGGAAAGTAAAAACATGTTCCTAGAAACCTCTGCTGATCCACAGATCCCTGCCATAGATCCAAGAGGGCAGCAAGGGAGGGGCTGAAATTCTAGTTCCTGCCTCCGTTAGACCAGACAGCAACATCTCTACAGGTAATGACATTGAACCTCCTGTATTTTGCCTACCCACAACTTCCTGCTGTTCAGCTTGACGAGGTGCAAAGCTGGGCCTAGGTTTCTTCCAAAAATGCTGTAAGATAAAAATTTTCTGAGCACTTGGGCAACTGGTAAGTTTTTGGGGCTGGGAACGATAATGGGCTGATCTACCTCTCAGGCTTAAACAGTTTTCTCTACAAGCACAAGGAGTTCCTCAAATCAGAGACACTGACAGTGCTTTCCACAGAGTGGAGATTACGACTGATTTTCAGCCGAAATTTTCCAGAGGTAAAAGCCTACCTGCCTCTTTTTACATGGGTACACAGATCCGAGGAGCTACAGCTAACCTGGGAGACAACAGGTACAGGGACGGTAATCCAAGAAAATACACTGATCAGCACAGATCTCGAGCCCCTAAGTAACACAAGGTATTTATTAGCTTGCAGCTAACGGCCACAAGTAGTTACCAGAAAAACCTTGTCCCCCCTGTGAGTCACACTGGGACACACTATACTCATGCAAAATAAAAACAAAATAATCCATTTCCTGGAACACTACCACCACAAAGCCTAAGACAGAAAGTGAAGTGACAGGATACAAGAAGAAAGGGCTGGTGGGAGAATAAAGAAGGTCAAGAGTCTCTTTCAATTGGTTTTCTCTGGCTGCAGAGAGACGCCGGCTGGTCCAAAGGGCCACAGGGCTCCTGGGGTGACCTGGAGCCCCCACCAGAGCTTCCCAGGCCCGTGCCGGCACCACCAGGATCCACCCGCACTCATCACCCGGCGCCTCTGAAGTGTCTGTCTAGCCTATTCCAGAGGGGCTTCTGAGCTCGGTTTTGTCCCCACCAAGTCAAAGGGGGAAGGATTTGGGTCACTGTGAGCTTTTGTCAGAAAGGTTCCCTAAATTAGCGCCTCCATTTGAGATAAAAGGAAGAAAGAAGTCCTTCTTCATTTTCCCCATTCACCCGCTGTAATTACTCCATCTCATCCCTGTCTGCTATTCACTGGCTCTCAGCAAGGCCCCAGCAGCCAGGTCACAGGTCAGTGTGGAGGACAAGCCTCTGCTTCCCTGAAAAGGATTGAAATGTCTTAAGTGTAGCTTCAGCCGCTTCCAGAAAGTGCCCATTCCTTCTGAAAAAGCAGGCTTGGTGAACTGCACCAGCAGTGACACAGCAAGGAGACCAAGGGCCTGGAAATCACTGCTCCCGCACTTTGTGCTCTGGACATTGATTAGTTTGTTCAGAGTCTCAGGAGAACAGTTAATGTACCCCAAATCTCTTTACAGTACACTGCTTTATTCCTCCAGATAATACAGCAAGTTATTTGCCTTGTGAATTTTCAGATCTACTCATCTCCCCCCCGTATCTTTAAGTATTTTAAATTCAGTGCATAATTTTGCTATTGTTATTAATGATCACGGGGCAATGGTCCTTTTCCTTTAAGGCCTGGGGAAAGATCTTACCTGTACCTTTCATTTTAGAGCTAGTGCTCAACAAGTATACAGATGTCTAACAGTTCCTCTAACTTCTTACGGTACGTGTTTTTCTATTTTAAAGTCTTTTACACAGAAAGGATTTCCCGAAACCACTAACTTTAACAACTACAAAAATACTTGGTCTTGAATTCATAGATAGTAGCAGCCGCATTAGAAGCCAAATCCCCAGATTGTGCTCAGCCAGCCAACAGGAACGTGTTTTATTATTCCTGCACTGAATCACTGCCACTGGGTTTGGATACCCGCTATGGAGAACCAGGAAAACCAGACTATCCACAGAAAATATTTGTAACAAACTTTTGCCAGTAGCCAACAAATTTGGACACATCAAAACCAGGCTACCAAGTGCTCCACAAATAACAGAGGTGACACAACAGCTGAGAGCTATTAAGCCAGCTGTTCTTGGGAACGTGAGAAACTATGGGAAACAGGAGGTTATCCCAGTGCCCAAGATGGGGGCTCTGGTGGAGAGAGGTGCCAAAATCAAGACTGCTCATCACCACCTCCAGGTAACAAGGTGGTGGACTAGTGTCACCAGGAGTGCTTCCGCAAACCAAAAGCAGAACAGACCTATCAATCAGTGAAGGCACCTCTGCTCTTTGAACCCCCACCTTGTCCCTTTCTTGAGGCAACTGCTGCCCAGCTTGGGACACAGCAACGCAGGCAGGGCACACTGCCTTCTCTCTGCCAGCAGCAAGGGCACTCAACTCTCAAGTCACAGCTTTAAACCTAAGCTTCACAGAGCTAGTCCAACTGCTGGAAGCAGCTAACTTTCCCTTGGTGTCCTCACCTCTGCTGCCACCACTGTGAAAGCATCAGCTTTCACACCTGCTGATCTTGTTTTGGAAACCCAGAACGTGGTCTGCAGAGGTGCCAGAGCAGTACTTAAAGCTGCTGGGCATCCCTAGGACCACTGCCTGCAGGACAGGCACCACACAGCTTTGCTGTGTTTGTAGATGTTTACAGGTAATGGAGTTAGAAAGTCCCACTTGAAGTTACCTCACACAGATCATTGGAGAAACTGCCTCACACACACACAGATAGATGTGGGGGGAATCTCAGCTAACCAAAAGAAAATGGTAACGTGGGTTTCCAAGTATAATGTATTGCCCTTTAGCTGTAAAGCTCGAGCCAGAATTCACAGAAGCAAAGAAAGCTCTTGATGATGCCACCAGACAACAGGGATAAGGCCATATGAGAAAAGCATGACTTGAAACTATGTATGACCGAAGCACTCAGAAATACCTGTGTGTGTTCACGTCCTGGTTTTCACCCATTAAAAAAAAAAAAAAATTGTCAAAGAGAGCAGCGACATGCTTTTTGCTCAGGGAGGAACAGGCTGCAGTCCTGACATGAGGCCATCTGCTTGAGATATTTTTTATTCACAGTTTAATCCCAAAGCAAGAGGAGAATATCACACTATCTAACCCCTGGCACACACTTACCTCACTCAGGATTTTGTGAGGCTCTACTGAATTTAGTCTACATAAAAGCTGTTTGCTGCCCTGTGCAAAGATGCTTATTTCAGAGGTGTGCCTCTAGATACACCAGATCCACGTTGCAGGATTCCACGAGTGCAGGATGCCCACATACCTGATGCTGCCTATTCAAAAGGAATCCAAGAACACACAACTGCAGGGTTGCTGTTATGAGCATCATTAAGGCAGATCAGCAGCCCGTACAGGTATGGGTTGCTTACATGAGAAATTGGTCCCAGAAAGAAACATATCTCCCTGTCACACGTAATTGTTGCTGAGGTACGTTTGTTTGAGAGGGTGCTCATTGAAACATCTATAAGCAAACATCTGAGGGAATTCGCTCTGTTCTGGCATCAGTGCCAAGGACCCCGCTGGAGCAGCTTTTCTGGTTGAAGGTGCCACACTATCAGGTGACAGATTCTGGTACAGGCAATAAATGCAGCTATGAGGGTAGGCTGAAAGCTATGAGGGTAGGTTGAAAGAAGCTGGTGTTCCTGTCTCGCTTCTACCAGTCTCTTTTTACAGGGAAAGCTGTCTCAGAAGAACTACAGACAATTGTTCTCCAAATCCAAAGGAGGGAGGGTGGGAGGAAGCCTCTAAACCCAGTTTCCTTCTGTGGCAGTTTTAAACAGGGCAGCAGTGGGCAAGCAGTGAACACCCACCTATCAGACCTTACAAGGGAGATGTTCCCAGGTCAGGCAGACAAGCCCACAAGAAGCAGGTTCATCTTTCCTACCCCCATTCCATTCTGAAGGGGTAGGGGCCATCAGGAAAGAGGCAGAGTGGCTAGCTGGGATCTTAAATGCTTTACAACTGCCACAGCATTGGCTGCCAAAATTAATCTGCTGCTTCCCTGCTGTGCTATACAATGTACTGAAATTGTAACAAGGCTGGCTTTGATGAGAAGTATCCCATTTACCTGGCCACAAGGCTGACATTCACTCTGCAAAAGCCATACTGTAGATGCCAAAAATCCCTTTAATAACAGCTCAGTAGATGTTTTTCTCTACATAGTACAAGCCAGAGCTAGACTTGGATACTACTGCATTAAAGTTAATGTACATAGCATTCAGTCTACAGAGCTGGCAAGGAAAACAGAGTGCAAGAAAGCACATAAGAGGGTTTGATTTTCCAACCTGAAGCTTAGCGTAGTGCTGGAAAGTGCCAAATGACAGTGGAAATTCTCCAGAAACATTTTCCTCTTTAGAAAAGAAAAATCATTTTTTCCCCACTCCAGAATCCATTAAAAATATTTCCCGTACTGTTTACATACATCATCTCCTTTTTTCCGATTGACTCTATTGGGGATTTCCGTTACTTTAATCAGTCAGCACTTTTTAGTACTTCTAAATGCACTGTATAGCATGATAAATACGATGCTGGACAAGAGCAGGACTCAGATCAGCCGCTTCAAGACACAAATAGCTTAGTGATCATTCTCTCCATGACATAATTAAGTTACTGCACAATTGATTTTCCCCTTGTCTTTCTTCAGTTGGCTCTACTGCGTCTAACTCAGGGAGGTGGAGAAAGCATCTCTAAGAGGAAGACAGGAATCAGGAAGAGATGGGAGATTTAAGTTTCGCTACCTCCTGTGGTACACTTGCAGCTGTGTGCTCCTTTAGAGGGAATAGCTCTCTGGTGAAGTTGTACAGGGGCAGCTGACAGATCTATCAATTATCAAACCAATTCTGTTCACTTCAGTAGTTTCCCCCAAAAGTTTATGATCATAACTATATTTATTCACCCCAGCCTAGAGCAATGTCACCTCTATCACTTGCTTGGGGCACGATAAGTTATACTCTAAGCTCATCTGGCTCATCACCAATCCTGGAGCTTGCATGTGCTTCCACAGTTTGCCAAATTGGCGGCTCTCCAACTAACTAACTTTCCTTTTTTTTTTTTTTTTGGTTCTCCACCATTATTGATGGCATTAGCACAAATTGAGTTTTTCCCCAGTAGAGGCTGCTGTTTGTCTGCATTCCTGTCTTCCAGTAGCAATTTTTAGATTTCTCCTCTGCCAGAGCGAAACAGCACAAATTCCAGGACACTCTTGCACAAAACCTGTTTCCATTACAGCATCTGACAGCTGATCAGAGCTCAGCTGTGGTCATGCCATGGGGCATGAAACACTGATGCAGGCTGAGTGCAATCTAGTAGCATTTAGAAACAGGCTTGGCCATAACAGTGCCTCCCAGCTTCAACATTCCTGACCTTGACAAGGTACCTGCAGCAAAGAAGAGTTACCAATTCAGTTCTCTTTGCTTCTTCAGTATTTAAGGTAACATTCAAAAAGCAATCAGTGTTCTGAGATGCTTATGATGAGAATCATATGCAGAGTCTCCATCCATTAAGACGGTCAATCTAAAAATAAACTGATTTGAGCTGAATGCAATGTAAGAAATTTGTAGACAAATTATAATTAGCCCCAACTAACTGATTTAAATTAGTATAACAGAAAAATTCCATGGATTCCATGGTACTATCCCGTGGATATATACCATCTGTGTATTCATGTGCCATTTAGAACACAAACTAAATGTGCTGAACCCAAACTGTTGTCTGTTCTGTAAAGAAAAAACTCAGCATTCTCAGCCCACTAAAACAAAAAATAAAGCCCACACATCTTGTTACAAATTAGCTTTAAAAGCTTATCTAGGGGGTCTTTATTTGTCTCTTGGCTTTTCATCTGCAAAGACTCAGACCCCTCCATTTCTAGGACAAGGCAGCCGAGGGAGCAGACATTTGCTGCATTGTGTTGAGAAGAATCCCAAGTTCTCCAGGAATCACACATTAAAAATGCATTTGCTTGGTCTTTTACTCCTTCTGCCCTCCTCAAAAGGAGCTCATAGTACTAGGTTTATAAAATTAAAGGATGCCTGAGACATATTAGTAGAAGGGTTTTTTTGGGGAAAAAAATTCAACTCCGCTTTTAAAGATTTAAATTAAGTTATATGGTTTCCCTTTGATATTTAAGTAAGGATATGTATTTACACTTTCACATTCTGTAAGATGTTTAACAACACACCCTGTGCATGTGAAAAACATTTTCTATTCAATACACCCTAAGTCAAAAGAAGCAGTGATCTATTAGACAATATTCCTCCAAATATAATGATAACTTATGTCAACACAAATTTTTTTGCAGTTGCTAATTATACAGTGTAGTGGTGACCATATAAAAGTCTATGTATGAGCATAATAAAGTTTCATTCTATAACTGTCCCTACTGCCAGATTTAGTTTGAAGAAGGAAAGAGGGAAGGGAGCAGGAAAGTGACAGGTAGCCAGACAAGCCCCACAATGCTTGTGTAAGCTTCATTTCTCTATAGGGTTTCCAGAAGAACAACCTAAATTTCCCATCCTCACCCCCAAGCATCCTTTGATTTTAGACAAAATGGTACCATTGCAATTCCTCCTTACACTTGCAAAGATGAAATACCGGCTAGGACACAGGGCTAAATCTGGCCTTAGAAATAATTTCTAAGAAGGGCAAATTCCTGTGGAGGTGTAAGCTGCAGGGACTGCACAGACTATTTGCCATGCACTGAGGATCACTTACCTCTCCCCAAACCACAACCACCACAGCAGCAGCAGCAGTTTAAGCACACCCAGAAACGCATCTTCAGTGGATTGACACAGAAGCTGATCTAGCTCAACTCCAAGAAGCCAGAGATCACCTCTACCACACCCATGTGCTGATTTGCTCCTGCCAGCTTGGCTCCCTCCCCTCCCCTCTCTCCTCCCTTTTCCTCTCCTCACACCAGGTCAAATGAATCAGCCATCTCCACCTGAGTTTCCCTGTTACCACTGGTGCTAGTTCAATCCCTGCACCAAGATAAAAACCCCATTTCCCCCAGCCCAGAGCTCAGTCCCAGCTGTGCTTTGGCACAGGTCAGTGGTTGTGTCACCCAGGAAAGGGAAATGGTGGTGGAGGTGTGATGGGAAAATGTCAACAAGACAATAACGCTGTGATTTTAACATTCAATTAATGTTTGGAAAGATCTCTTTAAAGTCCTGCCTCTGAGCAGTACAAAAGGTTTCTGTCTTGCTCCCCTGGAAGGGACTGCATGCCTCACGCCTCCACACTCACCCACAGCCCTTAGAAATCATGACAATATCACCGTTGAATCCCATTTAGCCGGGGACAGGTGCACTACATTCCCTTTCTAAGCCCAAGCCAGCAACCCAAAGGAAGAGCAATGTCACCTGTCAGTGGTCCTGAGGACCATTGCATGGAGAAGCACCCTAAGGGACCAGGCTGTGGACTTAACTAGAAAATTAAATGTGTAGCCTTTTGAAAGGGATTTTCCCCTCCCTTATCTCATCTTTGCTGTTCTCTGAGAGCTTTTGAAAAACTTTATGAGGAGGAAGTGGTGAAAAGATAAACACAGATCAGTGTCTGGTTTTCTAAGTCATAGAATCACAGAAAAGTAGGCCTGGAAGGGATGTCCAGAGATCATCTAGTCCAACTGCCCTGCCAAAGCAGGTTCACCTCGGGCAGGTTACACAGCAATGTGTCCAGGAGGGTTTTGAAAGCCTCCAGAGACTCCACAATCTCTCTGGGCAGTCAGTGCTCTGTCACCCTCACAGTGAAGAAGTTTTTCCTGTCAGCTTTCAGTAAGCAGTAGTCCTCAGAAAGTGTTCCTTGAAAGCTGAAGCAAGTATTTGCAGACATGAGTAACCAAACCTGGAAGTTTTCAGCCAATGAAAGTTTTTATAGAAAAAGCTATTCATAAAGATTTTTCTTGGAAAACTTTTCATAAAATCATTCCTTATGAAATCAAGCTGGAAAAGGAGTACAGAAAAGGTCTGGCTAAATGGTGAAAACAGGTTAAATCAAGGAAAGAAATGAGATTACAGGAAAAACAATAACAAAAAAGCACTGAAAAGAGCCTGGCTCCATCTTCATTCCCTCCTACCAGGCATTTATACATATTAATAAGATGCCCCCTGAGTCTTATCTTCTCCAGGCTGAACAGTCTCAGGTCTCCCAGCCTCTCCCTGTAAGACAGATGCTCTGGTCCTTTCATGATCTTTGTGGCCCTTCACTGGGCTTGATCTGATATATCAATGTCTCTGTTGGGGACATGTCTCTGGGGAGCCCAGAACTGGACCCAGCACTCCAGATGTGTCACCAGTACTAAGTAGAGGGGAAAGATCACCCCCACCTTGACCTGATGGCAATCTTAGTTCTAAAGCAGCCCAGGATACTGTTGCCCCTCTTTGCTGCAGGAGCACATTGCTGGCTCATTTTCAACTTGGTGTCCACCAGGACCTCCAAGTTCTTTTCTGTCAGGCTGGTTTCCAGCTGTTTGGCTCCTGCTTGTGCATGGGGTTGTTCCTCCCCAGGTGCAGGACTTCACACTTCTCCTTGTGGAACTTACAAGATACCTGTTGGCCCATTTCTCCAGCCTGTGCAGGTCTCTCTGAACAGCAACACAGCCATCTGGTGTTAGCTACTTCTCACAATTTTATATTGTCTGAAGGGTTGTTGAGGGTGCACACTGTCCCATCATCCAGGTCATTAATGGAGATGTCAAACAGTATTTATTGACTCTGGCATTGGCTCTAGGGGTACTCCACTAGCAACTGCCTACCATCACAAACCTTCTGAGTCTGACAGTTCAGATGGTTTTCAGTCCACCACTGTCCACTCATGCAGCCCATATTTCATCAGGGTTTTTTGTGACGATGTTATGGCAGACAAGGTCAGCAGTCTGGCTAAAATCAGGTTAACTAACATCCACTGCTCTTCCCTCATCCACCAAGCCAGTCCACTGTAGGTCATAAGGCTGGTCAAGAAGGATTTCCTTTTCATAAATCCATATTGATCACTCTCAGTCACATTATTTTCCTTAATGTTTCAAAATTGTTTCCAGGATTATCCACCCCACCCTCTTCCCAGTAATTAAGCAGGCTGAGGGAGATGATCCTTTCCCTCCATCAGCACCAGTGAGGCAACACTTGGAGTACTGTGCCCAGGTCTGAGCTCCTCAGTACAAGAGAGACATGGGACCTGTCAGCCTTGGCAGAGTCTCCACAGTGCCCTAGATCTGAGCTCCTGGCAAGCAGATCAGGTTGGCAGCTGGGCATCTACTAGAAAGAGAAATCCACGCTCTCAAACTATAGTGACTTGTTTGTGTAGCAAGCACAAGTTAGTAAAGAGACGACAAAATACGAAGGATTGGCTTGTGTTAGCAACACCACATTGAGGCCTGGTTCTCACTCTTTTGCTGTTTACATGAACCTCTGTAGTACATGAGCCTTTCCAGTCTGAGATAGATTCCCACCTTTTCTTTTACTTCCATCTAGGTAAACCTGTCATCTTGAGTCACCTCCACATGATGGAATAAGAGCAAAAATATGTTTTCATTGTATTAGAGCATTTTATATACTATCAGTTTTGCTTTGTCCCTTCACTATAAGCCATTTTGCCTGCTGCCGTGTGTTTTACATCACTGGGAGAGAAGCCCAAATACACTAAACAATAAAAAAAGCAAAATGTAAAACTCCAGAGGGTGGCGTGATCAAGGAAATTATTTTAAAAAAATAAAACTGAAGAAGAGCATGCTTCCTTTAGTCTTTAAAAGCTTAGAAGATTTGTCTTTCTTCACAGTATTTTGGCAGACAATGTCTATACTGTTATTAAATTCCCTAGCTTTCTGGAACAGAATAGAGCACTGAGTAGCAGTGAACACACCGTTATTGATGGGATAGCACACAAGTGGATGCACATCAAGAAGCATTGCTTTTGATCCATTCTTTGCTACAAAGGATGATGGGGAATTGTTGTCCCAAAAGCACTTTGCACAGGAAATCAGGATATGGCTGTAGCAGATATAAATCCCTCAGGAGAAAGTTAAGGAGTAATTTAAGCACGGTAAATTGCAGTGGCTGGACAGCATTAATTGGAGGTATCTGGTAGCTACAGTAGGTGCCTGGCAATTCTAACACAGCTTACATCCATCCCTAACTAGCAAAGCCCTAATTTCAACTTGAGCTCTGCCTTACAGGTCTTAAAGCGGTTTCTGGAAAACAAAGCTCTCAGGCTTCTAGAGGTATTTAGCAAACAGAGGCACAGCACGGCTGTAACTCACTTAGGTTTGCAACTTTTTAAATGTTCATTAAGTGCTAAGTAAATATTCTTGTGAATTAAAATTCAGCTAATATTTAAGCTCACTGATTTTTTAATTCTACCTGAAAAGCAGTTTGTTCTGTTAACGCCAGCCCACCAACTTTTGCCATGTTGTCAAGCTGCTCTGCAGCGCTCTCCTTATGGAAAATAGTGTAGGCACTGCATTGCAGTCAATACGGAGCGATCCTGCAACTTTTGCTTTCGTTCCCTGCACTCTCTAATGACTCTCTTATTATCATCATTATGCTCTCAGGAAGTTTAAATGCCAGGGCTAATCAATTTAGAGGGTGTGTCTTCTCTTATTAATCCCTTAAGTACTGAGAACCCATTCCCCTGTAACCAGAAGTAGGTGTGACCAACATGGCACGAGACACGGAAAAACAGCATTTTACTCCGAGGCAGTTCCTATTGCTACATCTCTGAAACAACAATGGAAGTAACTGTTGATGTAATTCCATTAATAAGGTTAAAATGTGTCGCTACAACTTCACTTCCTAAAACTCCATCTAAAGGATTTGTGGATTTATCTGATGGAGCCTTGTTGCTCAAGGAATTGCTGCTTCCTTCATGTGAAGATACTCTCCCAAGTCTCTACTCTTGCAACAGGCTCTATCTAGATGCTAAAAATTTACTGAAGAACTGAGCCCTTGCCTTTTAACTATATCAGCATTGCTACCCTTTAATTTTCATACTGAAATGCGTCTTTTGTTAGATCTTTGTTTTCTAATGCATATATCAAATAAACCAGCCTATTTTCCATATGGAGATTATAACTCTGGCGCACCTACTTCTTAAAGGAAAAAAAAGAAAGCATTTAGTATTTGCACACCAGTTCAACACATTCTTTTTTTCAAACCCAAATACATTGGCTTGTTTTATAAAATGGCCATTTTAAAAACACTGTTTTCTAAACTACATTCATATTACTGAAATAGTTCTGATCATTGAATTGGCCTGTTCTGCGCTTGCTGTTCACTGCAAATACCCATCAGGGACTAGGACCTGAGAGCTGGTTTCCAGCCTGTAGAAATGCCATGTAGGTAGTGACTAGCACCTTTCTTTACATTAATCAAGGTCCAGAGGTTCACCAGCTCCACAGCTCGAGCATTCCTTACATACTGGACTTCCTGAGCGCTAGGCTACAGATTATTTTCTGAATAATTTCTAGACTTCTAAGATGCCCAAATTAATTTTTTCAAGCTTTGGACAATTTCTTCAAAGCAGACTTGACTCCTGAAGTAAGGAGTACACATGCTCCTGTGCCTGAAGAGATGTTCACTTCATGTGAAGTTAATTCCACACAATTTAAGAGTGAGACAAATGGTGCTTTGCTATGAGAG
>JAVSBS010013667.1:0-20533 GCA_033124195.1 Coracias cyanogaster | reverse complement strand
CTAAACTCTATTAAACTAAGAGCTTATGCCAAACAAGAAAATTCAGCATCTTCCAGGTGCTTTTTTTTGTTCAAAAGCTGATTTCAGAGGTCAGGCTACCACTGAAGATTAGATTCAGGGGAGTTAGAAATTACATAATAGTAAAAACCTAGAAATAATAATTTAGAACATTTCTAAAAAGGAGTAAATTCCAAGAGTAGAAACAAAAAGGTCAGACGTGGTTTCTTCCCTCATTTTATCTGTTCTCTACTACTCCTGTCACGAAGCACAGGAGATGAGAGCCTGACAGGATGTTTAGAGATTTTCCAGATGCCATCAAAATACTGGTTGTACACCACATTTCTCCAGACCCTGCCAATACAAACTATTTTGGGAGGAAATGCAGAGCACCAATCTGCTGAGGAGAAATGTTGAGTTTTTAATTTCTACATGCACCAGTCACAGACCAAAGGAGATACTACTGTGACAGGCACTGCACATTCACAGTTTTGCCTCATTGTTATAAACATTCCATATTATGACTAGACATTCACATTATGCCAAAAGTTATTACAATACATGCTGGGTTTTTGACAGCATCTACATATGGTAGCTTCAGTTAGCATATAAAGCCTTATACATCTTTTGAATTTCCTACACTCAGGTCCCTCCACTTAGTTGATGTGCAGCAGCAAGCTACAGTCTGCTCCTGCTGAAGGCAACAGGAATTCTACAACCATCTCTTATGATCAGCCAAGCTGTGTTCAAAAGTGGCATGAACTATTTTGAGCACTCACGCAGAGAGGATGCAGAGGAAGTCCCACGAAGAAACATCTGCAAGCCATCTTCACTGTCACTGGTACTGGCCATGCTGTTTCTCATCTGCATCACAGAGAGCTGTGAGCAAAGACTAGGCTGTCGATCAATCTTTTTTGAAGCCTAAAAAAAAAAAAAAAAAAAAATTATTTTTAAAAAGGTATAGAGTAAATAAAAATAGAGAAACACTGTAGTTATGCTCTAATCTCAGCTATGACTATTCATAAATAAAGTCATTAGAGCAGAAATTTCTATGCAGTATAAATTGATTTAAAATAGAAAATGCCAGTAATATATTGGAATTAGAACACTGACAAACATAAAATCTCAAATTATTTATTCAATTTTAACTCTGTTTTGCATTGGATTTTACATGTATTTTCCTACAGAAAGGTTGATTTTTATTATCTGGTAATTAATGATTCGGGTATTATGCTCTGCAATTAAATACAGCCTTCCTGATGAGCCTGGTCCTCCTTTTTAAACAAGAAAGTATGCAGTATGTAGAGTTTAGCAATTTATCTCTTAACAGAAACTTGTTGGCTATCCTGGCTTTTCATTTCATCATGCTACAAAACACTGATTATCATTAACTTTACTGAAGACATTAAACATCACATGAATGTTACCTTCTGCCTCTCAAATGATCTTAGGAGCTTCCACTTGCTTTGAGTGGTCTGCCCAAGAGGTCTTTGTACTATAATATTTATAATGAAACCACACATTATACCTTGTTAAGTATTACTTAAAGTAAGAATGCTATTTTAGGTGTATGTGAAAGGTAGTAATCAATGACAAAAGCATAATGGATAACCCCACATCATACAGAGAGGAATGACTATTTTCTGAGCAGCAGTAAAAAAAAAAAAATCTCCCTGGGTAGGAGAAAAATCACAAAGCTCCCTAAAATGAACTGTTATTCTTATTTTCTCATGACTCCTTTGATTATGAATAATTTATACTGAATTTGTTTCAGTTGTTCTATGTCCCTTGTGTACAGAAGTCAACAACAGAAATTTTCTCTTGAGATTGTCACTAGTTAAAAAATGTTAAAGACACCAGGGAAATGAAGGAGAATGTAGTTGACAGTTCCTGTCCTACATTATGTAGGAAGGGCTTGTGCAACAGGATTTTCATTTGAGGAAGAACAAAAAGGTACTACAAGTTTCCCAAATGCTCACCTTCAATTTTTGTAACATACACTTTCAAAAGTTCTTGTGATAAAACAGTTACAATAATCTTAAAATTCATGTGACTACTGTCACTAAAAATAAAGACTTGTAACAAACTGAAGTTAGTGTGGAAGTGTTAAGCAAAAGAGGGGTAAAGTCTGGTGGGTTTTTCAGTGCTTAGAAGGTATGATCTTTCACTATGAACCAACTAGTTACAAGAAGTACTTCATTGTACTTCCATTTCAAGAAGTATTTATAATAGTGCTGAAGCTCTATAGTGCCACAGGTCAGCAGCACAAGCTTGTTGCAGATGACTTTGTATATTAGGCATGACGCTTTAATGCTGTAAAAAAAGAAAATGAGCAAAGAAATGAGGGAAGGAAAGAGGAAAGAAGAGAATAGAGAAGAGAAAGAAAAAGGAATACAGAAGAAAGGGGGGGAAAAAAAAGAAAGAGAAAAAAAAGAAAGGTGAGGAGAGGTGTGGAGAACAGCAGTCTCCCAGGAGACCTCTGAATGCACACACAGGAGGCACGGTGCTACATGTTCCTTTCAGATGCCATACTCCAGAACTAACTTACTGTCTACGTAGATGTGGGTTTTAATACACAACATTCCCTTCTAATTATTTTTTATTTTAAAAATGAAACAAGTTTTAACCAGACTTTGTAAGATGTATTTTATAGATGGTACACTCATACTAGATTGTTTTTATATTACTGCATTAGTAACATGAAAACAGTTATCCAAAATAGTTTTGAGGATCTGATTGGAAGACAATGTAGTCCTCTATTCATTGACCAGAAAGCAGAATAAGCAGTGCTTTATTTGCTGGGGAAACAGTTTCACAGCATTATTTCCTTGTTAGTTTTATCAATTTTGTACTGGCTATAAAAAAAAAAGGTCTAATTAGCTAACAAGACATTATAAAAGTTAAGCCTGTTGAAGTCTGTGGTACAGTAGCAGTGGCAGTCATTCCTTTTGGATCATTTTCTAGCAAATTCACAACTTTCCAGAAGTAGCTGCTTAACCCATATATGAGATATATGTGGGCAATCTGGTAAGAAGGATTTCTGTTCTGAGTTAGCATGAGTTAAATACAGACAGAATACAAAAATACTGTATTATAAAACTATAAAGCTTTTCATAAATGATGGTGAATGTTCATCAAAGAAATTATATGTGAGAACCCTACAGCCACTGCATAAATAAAAAAAACCAAACCACTAAACTACCCACCAGCAGCCAAGTTAGCATCCAAATCTTGAAAAGCCTGTAGCTAGGTAAGAATACAAAATGGAAGTAAAACAAGATAATCAATATAACCATGACTACACACAGACCACATACTGTGACACCTAAAACACACTCCCTCTGCATGCAAAGAGGAGTAAGTTATATTCAGACCACTGAGTACTTCATATGCATTTATATTTAAGGCAAAACCCTGAAACGTTTTTGTACAAAGGCACCCATTTGTTAATGAGAAAGGATATCTGGGGAGAAACCACTTTTTAGCTACTGGCCACCAGGTTCTATGGGCTGGCTAGAAATATTTGTGTGAGCCCATCAGTTATGCATCTGTTGCTCATCCTTCTTGCACATTACTGTGCTGACTTTAACCAATATTGTTTGACAAAAAAGTTGCACTGACTCATACTTTGGCACTAAAAGGCAACAAGTGTGAACTCAGCAGCTGATTGCAGCCGGTTATAAAAAAAGGCTTCTGTTGCTTACCTTGTCATTTAAGGTTGGGTCATTCAATGAATAGAGTTTATTTGTAATATCTTTGCCAATAAGATACTTAAATATCTCATACAGGAATGGCTCAGTTTCTAGAAAATAAGTCAGCCTTTCCCTGGACCAGCACAGGAACTTGCAGTTATCATCCGCGATAATGGTGACCTGAGAAAATACATGCTCAGAATTAGCACCTCACTTCTGCTTTAAAATGATACCATTTCATTTGTGCCTCTAGTTAAAATAACATTTAAAGCCACAAAACTTTTCAGTATCCCTTAGAATATGCTATTTACAAATGTAAACCAGCTCAGATATGTATTATCATTATATTTAACTGGTAAGCATGGCCAGTTTGCTTTTCAGAAAACCTGGTAGGAGCTAAGAGGTGAAAAATCCCTTCTAGGTTTCCAAACTGTAAAAGCATTTATGTTAGAGGAGTTTTACACAAAGTTAGTCCTACAGTGATGACAGTACTTGCATCCCAATAAGCTACATGTTGCTTGGTTTGATTTTAAGTTGCTGTCACCAAACAGGAACAACTGGTACTATCCAAGGGTATCCATCAAAGATGTTTTAGTGATTTAAAACACATTTTCATCTCTCTCTCTCTTCAACATCAGCCCTGCTGATCCCACAACTACCACTTTCTAGTAGTTGAGCTAAGGCTTTGTTTGCTCAGTTACTGATAATTCAGCTCTCGATAATTACAGAGGAGCTTGCACCCGCTCCAGAGAGGCTGGACCTAGCACGTTCATCCCCCTGTGCCGGCAGAGGGCAATGGCACACCAAAACCTGACACGCTTGGTGATACCCAACTGTGTGTTTTGCAAGGGAATGTCAGTCATCCACAAAGAAATCAAGTGCTCTCTGCTATTACAAGCTCATGTTACCTCCTGAAAAATTAAAAAAAAAAAAAGCCCAAGAAATAATGGGAAACTGTGACATATCCATGGATTTTAATTTCATGGTCTGTAATATAAGCACCCAGGCTGAGGAAGAATTCACCAGTGTTGCCAGCAGATGGGGTCCTTAAGATTGAAGCTGTGTCCTCTTGCAGTGGCAAGGCTGAGAGTGTTTATACAGCAGTAACAAACAGAACTCATGAGTGAAGGATGCACACTGCACCAGATTACAATGGTTTTCAAGGCAGGCAGAAGTTGAGGCATGAGCCTCTTCCCTTCAGTGGGAACGATTCATATCCAGTTGCTTACGAGAGAAACAGGCTATGCCAAGAGGGCAGCTGTGGTGCAGGATGCCTCACTGCTGTGAAATGAATACATCTGGACAACCCTCCCTCCCTGGCATTAATCCTATTATTGGACTGGAACATATGACATCAATCACTGATTTTAGAGTTTATATTGCTCTCCCTTCTGCCAGGGTATCAGTGTGAACGTACCCAGTCAGCCACAGTCCGGTCAATATTACACATACACAGTTAAAGAGTATCAAGTAAGAGGTAGCAAAATAGCTAATTCAGTACTATTGGGAAAAAACCCACCTTTTCTAATAGTATTTTTCCCACAAGCTATAGTACAGTACATTCTTTAATGTACTACCATAATTACACAGCTAGAGACATATACCCTTATTGCTCCCCGTATTAATATTTTTATTCAAAATACTGTGATCCCTTTCAGCTTATATTGCTTTAACAACTTTCAAAATGACAAACATTCGTATGTTTAGATAAATGCCTACTTCAAACTATGAGTGCCTAAATTTTTAGTCTTTCATTTCAGTAACACCAAGTATTACAATAATTTTCCTTTTCTGTTTCTGAATCAATGATGAGACTGCTCACAATTTTTTCCAGTCTCTTAAATTTGCTCAGTGAATGCCATCCTGTTTTGCAGCATTTTATTTTAGGAGTTATTGATATGTTCCATCATGAAACTCCAGTACCAGAGAGCTCGCAAATTTATGCGAGTTAAGTAGTTTACTGTTGATCAAATTTGTACTCTATTTTTTTAAAATTATCTAATCAGCTCATATCCAGAGACATTTAAATTGAAGTGTACCTGAAATTTTTCACCCCTGTTCATTTGCGTTGATCGAAATTCAGGAGAATCTATAAAGGCACAGGGGTAAATATTATGCAGAAAATGCCCTCGATACGACACCTTCATTCTGGAAATAAAGTATGAAACAACATTTTAAAGTCATGAAAGTTGATTACTCTAATTTTGGATACGATCACTGACAATAGTAAAGCAGTAGGTAACAGGCAAAAATGTGATCATCTTCCAGAATTTCATCCCCAGAGTTACCCTGTTTTCTGCCTAAACGTTCACCAATTCCAAGCAGAACAGGCTGCCAGCCAACTGGAGATGCCAAACATGGTGTGTAGCCTCAAAACACTGCTATTCAAAATTTAAAAGGTCTGCGGGGCTGTGCTATACAGCCAGACCAGAATCAAGCTTCCTTTAGATTATGAGCTTTGTAGTAATGAGCAGCTAAGGACTTCAAATAAAAACAATGAAGCCTGACATCACTATTGCTATCAACAGAAACTGGTTAAAATATTGGCCAGAACTTCACAAAGGCATCAAGACTACAGGGCACTTATTTTACTCTTTCTCACCTGGGTCCTGTCAGCCTCCAGGCAGTGCACCTGCCTCTCTCTGCTTGCACAGACAGGGGCAATGAATCAATTCCAATAGGCCCATTTTAAAGTCTAGAGGAAGGGCATTTTTTCCTTCCCTCATACATAATATTTTTCAATCTTAAAACCTGAGAGTGCCCTGAGAAGATGACTTAGACATCTAAGACTCAAACAAATCTCTTGCTTGTTCTGGAAGACACTACCTTTCATATTATACAAATATAATTCCCACTAAAATCCATGCGGCTGCACACACAAGTGGAGACATAATACGCTCCCAGTGACAGACAGCCCTGTCATTTGAAAACAGCATCACAAAATAGCTTATATCTATAGGCTACTCAGCTCTAGACCACAAAGCACTACAAGCATTTGAAAAGCTAACCAAAACTTCAACAACTTCCTTATCTATTCAATGATCACACAAAGCACAAGACTGTCCCTAAACTTTATGGAACGTACTTCCCCTTCAGCAGGATGCTTAGCCTATCATCAACTGATGTTTTATCTTCTGCAGCATAGGCTTGACCTGTCTTTAAGGTCTGAATGTTGCAGAACTGTCCAGTTAGTTTTTGGAAGAGCTCTGGAGGCACATGGAGAGGTTCAAACATTCTCTTGTAGAGGCTGCTAAGCTCCTTCTCTATCTTGATCTAGAATGCAAAAACAAAAGCGTCAATAAACACAGATGCATTAGTTAGAAAAGGGTAAGACTACGCACATGCTTTAGTTGCTACCTTTGAGGAACATCTTTGTTATGTTTCGGCAAGGAAAGAAGTGGTACACGTGTGACATTTTATGCACGAACACTGCCTATGACAGGGTGACAAAAACCTTATCTAAAATTAGCCAGGCTGGCACACTAGTGCTTTAGAATGCTGTTCCATCCAAGTGGCACATTAAATTAGACACAGGGAGTCTTCTGAGACTTCTGTTGATGTAACAGCGAATAGGACTTCGGCCAGAATTACACAGGGGGAAAAAAAAAAAAAAAAGAAGAGGTTGCCTGCACTTTTCACACCACACGCACACCTCATTCTGGCCATCCTTCAGGCTCTCCTGGGAGCCCCTTTCATCCCTGAGCTTCTTGGCTTACTTGCAGTAGAAAAGCAAGTCCTGAAAAACAAACCCATCATATTGAAACCGCATGTCATGAGGGAGAGGAAAAAAACCCCACAAACAAAAAAACCAACAACACACTGCCAGCTGAACATCCCACATCTAGGAGCCCACCCAAACTCAGGCAGTGGCAATGAGGAAAAGGATGTTGGCTGAAATCCTGAGCCTGGAAGTCTTTCCTGAATGAAGGCAGCAGGGGATGAGACAGTGTCCCAGCCTCCCTGAAAGCAGAGGCAGCCAGAACAAAGCCTGCATATTTGCTGGGAGGAAAACAAATTAGAACAATAAGCATCAGATAATGAAAAGAAAATATGGAGGACAGAGAATAAGGAAAAGCAACCAAGAAAAAAAGGCAGAAAATAATTTAAAAAAGAGTCACCACTTCAGCAAATGAGAATATTCCAAGTTTAGATAATTTTCTAGATTTTTTTTTTTTTCTATTTCAATGTTAAAAGCAGGAGAGGAGTCCAGGAGTCACTTCAGCTGATGGTAGCCAACAGCGGGAACTGAGAAACTTCTAGTCAACTTGTAGCTCCCAAGACTCCTGAATTCAAAACACACAGACATGAGGACAGGATTTGGCTCTGGATTGTTAATGCATTCCCTTAGCTAGCCCACAACTCAGATTTCATGATCCTCCTCTAACGTGCAATACTTAGAAGACAAAGCAGGCACAACTATGTTCTTAAAGACTGATCAGGTTGGACACCATAGATTTACTTTAGATAGTCTCCCTCACAACAGACTATTCACCCTTCAAAAGTACAGCTGACTGCTCCTCTGGTCATGCTTGTGGGTCATATTCCAAATGAGCCATACAGGTAGGTGTAATGTTTTGTCCGGCAGTAGTTGAAATACTCTGGGATGCTGCCAGAGCTCCAAGTCCGAGCTCATTAGAAACACTGATTGGAATCTTTCAGCTTCCACTCAAACTAAAAAAGCCAAACCTGTAAAGCTCCAAGGAGTCCAAACCACAGAAATAATCTTCTGGTCAGAAAAGAAACTCACTGCTATTCTGCATGCTCCATTTAATAAAATAAATATTTAACAACTAAACGTATCAATTATTCATTTTGTAATATGACTAACTTGTAATTATTCTTCCACTCCTTTCTCTCCCTAAAAAAATCATTTGTGAGAATGACTAAATAAAATTGATTTTGAGATGGGCAATACAAAAGTTAGACAGAAAGTCTCATTCAGGTTGAGTTCCTAAGAAATTCTTCCCCACCATTCTCTAGCTTTCTGTAGGAAAAGCGCTTATAAACAGCCTTCAAGTTCATAATAAACAGAATGTGTAAGACAGCTAAAAAGACGTGTCACTACCAAGCACCACTTCAAGTAAGCTTGCTGATCATAGTGTAACAAAGAGATTAAATGTATTGTTTTGGATATTACACTGTTTCTATAGAATTTCATCTATTGTTTAAACCAACATAATTTACTAGGTACACAGAGCCCAGTTTTCAGAGAGGCAGGATATCCACTGTTCCCAGGCCACACCTCCAGCAGTAGCAATACTAATCTTTTGACAGCTAGACTCCGGTTTTCCATTGTGTTACAGTTTAATTAGGATGAGCCAATGTGTTTTTGGGTTGGTTTTTTTTTTCTTCACATACTGCTAGACAGGAGCAATGAAGCACATTTCACCCAAGACTACAGAAAGCTAAGTTAGTCTACAATGGTTGTTGTAGGCTTGTTCCCTAGCCAGTGGGGAGGGACGGCACGATCCTATCTTAAACAGATAGTGGGTGGGTTGAATCACACTGGACAACAAGCTTCAACTACATGTTTAACTTGGAGGTGGATAAAGACAAGATTATTCCAATTCCTATTTCATAAGGTAAAGCTACTGTCACAGAAGTAGAGACCACAAATAATTATTTGTGCTCTTTGAAAGTGCTCTTAATTGTTAGACTCAAGTATTATGCTTCCTGTCAGAGGCTTTTCATTTCTGAGAGCACCCACGTCCTGAATGATGTAATATTTCAGGACAAGTATCAGAATATGACTGTGAATAGCTAAGAAAACAGTCAATGCCTACGTAAAGAACTTCCCAGTTAGAAGTCTTTGATATTCCTCCTACATTTTACCATTTCTGTTTCCTGCACACTTCTGCCTTTAGAAAGCAGTTCAATATTGTAGAAGACGAAGGAAAGAGATTCAGAAAAGGAATATGTAGCGGTGGTTTCATGACTTGACTTTGTTCTCTATCCAAAATTATAGAGGCTGTCAAGATGCAGTCATTCATTTTTAGAGTCAAGAGAACTGACATTTGGTTTAAGGCGTTTCTTCTGGTAGTAACTCCAGTTTCACCAGGAGTGTGCAGAAAGTGTTCACATAGAAGACTGTTCCTGCAACCTCCCTCATTCCATTCAAGATCTGGAGTATGGAGCTGGGGGCATTGATATGAAATAAATGCTGCAAGTTTTACCAACACAAAAAGATATTTTGAAAGAGGAGTGTGCAAATCTACAAAAGTCAGGGTTAAATAACTATCTAGGACCTATGTACCAGAGAAGTTTTAACTCACCAAACTAACTTAAAAATTCAACCATGTCACATTTGTGGTTTATGGAACTGGTATGGAAGACCATATTTTGATCATAAAACAGTACATCCCTCTCTCAATGCTCCTTCACTGTCCAATAACCTTTCATTTAGATTTTTAGAAAGGGTTGCATGGGTACAAACTCAAGGATCATTACTCATGTTCTAAGGACACATGCCACAACTCACTTTAGAAAACACTGATAAGTTCTAAGGCTTAGTTTTCCAGGGAAATGAGTTTGTATCAGCTGTGCACTCCTGCCTTTTGCAATAATTTCCGACTTTGTCAGCCAGCTCCTGTCCCATTCAACAAAGGAAGCCTCAAGATGATATTAAAAGCCTCAACTGGTGGGTTGAGAGGAAGCAGAACATGCTAACTTGACTTCATTGAGGGAAAAGAATGCAACATAAGCTCATCCCATACTAAAAACCAGAATACCTCCATAGGATATCTAACTGCAGACACAAACATGCAGAACCGTTATCTTGTGTGGTGTATTGGATAGCACGGCCGTGGCTGACTAGCAGCCAGTTTCATCAAGGTACTGTCTTGATGATGACATAAGTGGACTGAATAGGATAAAAAAGCAGCATTAGCAACGCACCCTTTAATTTGGAAGATTACTCAGAGTAATTCAAATGACTAGAAATATCTACTACACTTCTATGAATGTTCAGTAGTAGATCCGTCTACCTAGTTTTAAGCTATCTTCTAGGCAAGACAGAAGTTAAGTGTTAGGCTGCCTTGCCAGCAAAGGAGGAGGTTGCTAATTTCCTAGCTGCTTTCTTGCAGAAGCTGTGCTGACTTGCTGAAGAGCTTATTTCCAGACAGTGGTTGGTTTTGTACTATCTGTTAGAAACTCCAAGAACGTGTCCGATTCAGGGCAGAGGCAGAGTTATTCTGTTGATAATGTAACTGCATATACATTTCTGTAATCTTCACATTACAAATCGGTCTTAGATTTTTGAGAGACTACAGAATGTAATATTAATATTTTGAACATTTAGTGCTTCATTAATATTTGACTGGCACATAATAGCAACTATCATGTTAAAGATTATCTAGTTTTGATGTGCATATACCAACAGAAGACTGAGCTGCTAATCATTCTGCAGAAATAACATACTTCTGGAAGAATAATACTAACAAGATAAAGTGATTTTCTGCTGGAGACACATTTAGCTGAAGGCATGACAAAGAATTCTGTATTTTTGACACACATTTCAAATATATTCTTACAGTGCATTTGAAGAACGTTATCCCAGGGCATCCATCTGAAGGCAATAAAAGGAGATACAAAATTCCCAGACATGACCCTCAAAAACTCAGTGAATACACTAAATGGGACAAAAGGAAAGATCATCTTACTTAATACTGCTCTTCCCATACCTTACTCAATTTTGCTGCTTGTCAAGTCCCACAGATGTTCAAGAAGGGTAGTAGCATCTCACCTTTAATTCGCATTAAAAGGAATATGGCAATACAAAACATACAGGCTAAAGCACTTACAGCAAACCAAAAGAGTGTGAAAGTCATTTATAACAGACTCCAGCATTTGTTTTGATGTTGAAATAACGTTATACATACCGGTCTTCTTTTATACACTAGGTATATGAAATGTAAGAGGTTGACAACCAAAAACACAGAATTCCAGATCATTATGTCCAAGGCACAACGGTAGAGTGTAGCCCAAATGATAAACAATGCACAACCTGTAAAAATTAAAAAAAGGAAGTTAAATTTAACTGAATAATAAACACATTTATACAAAGTCATCAAGTATGTGCCCACTGGGAGTAAATACACTGAAAAGCAATATATTCTGCAACCTTTACTACAGTTAGGCTCTGTGGACCAAGGCATGCACTGGTAGCAGAGCTAATCACTACAGTGCTACAAGCAGACACTGAGAGCAAGTTCACAGCAGACTGCAGTTCTCCTGCAAGAGACTGCAATACTGGAGCAACAATAATTCACATCAGGACTGGGGAAAGCAGGAAGGTGCAGCGTACAATGGTCTGTTATTAAAATGAAGCAAAAATGGGATAGTGGAAGATTGTATCTTAAGTAAAAAAAAATTAAGTAGCTCATAAAACTTTATGACTAGTATGGTATTACATAAACAGGATTAAAAAATCAAAACATCTCCTACAGTCATACATAGGTATTTTTGAAAATTCAAAGGAAGCGCTGTCACTGCATTTTGACAAGGTTACCACAGAAACGTGATCTTTCTTCTGTGACATCAAAGAGAAAATTTCAGATGTTTACCCTTTTTTCAGTTGCTCTAATTTGCCTTACCTTTTAAGGCAATTGTCATTATTCATTCTGTATGATTAGGGACATTATTTTTAGCCTACAAAAGACAATACTTGTCAAATGATAGAGTATGAATCAATGAGTCTCTCCCAGATAACTGTTAACCTATCATCTGATACAGAAGTCACAGATATTTTCCCTTAAGTTTCATGCAAAGACAACAAGAAGAAGGTGCTAGATAAGTGTACCTTTCTCCTTTCTCCCTCAAGATGATAAATTCACAAACTCAATTACCTGGTTTTCTGATTGGCCAGGCAGCACTTATGTACAGATCAGATTAACTGGTTAATTAGATGACAAGGGAAGGGAGGATACAAGGCCTGGAAGTATTGATGGGGAGCAATATTGTGAAGCAGCACAGAGGTGGGGCACGGTCATCAAAGGGGACGGAGCCCTAGGAACCAGGCTTCATTACTTCTGCTGCCCATAAAAATTTGTTTCCAGCTGCCACCTCAGCCTGAAAAACAAATTCCCTATCTCTTCAAAATGCAACAAGACCTACAGACCAAAGTGGCAGGTTCAGCAAGTTCAGAGCTCCTGCTGCTTTTAAAGCAAGAACTACTGAGTCTTGCAATGCTCAGACCCTTGGTCCTCAGTGCAGCCTGCTTCGGTAAGTTTTCCTATAACAGCTATAAAAAGAGGCAAAATCAAGTTCAACCACAGAAATTATATCATATAACAGTATGGGTCACTTTTATGACTAAATACTTTTAAACGAAAATGCTTAAGTACTTAAAAGTACTGTGCTGATAAACCTGGGTTTCTTTCTTATGCTGCAATGACTCATTACTCCTCCTTTGATCCCACAGACCCTGTCCCCCACAGAGGACTGGGGCTCTGAAATAGCTGTGGGACTGCAAAAGCATTACAAAGGAAACCATGCTTGTTTGCTCTCAAGCACACCAAATTTCACTTTTCTTCTGAAGTCAAATTTTGGTATCACAAGATGCCAACAGTGGTGGAGGAAATATGGCTAACTTCAGGAGAACACAGACTGCACGCTGTACTGAAATCTGGATCTGTGTGTCTAAATTGGCAGTGACAGTAACACTGGTGATCCACAAATGCCATGTGTTTGAACCCACATTTAAAGAACACATGGGGTGATATCACCATTCTCAAGGAAAACCTTACCTACTGCTGACATACCAGTCAAAGTTCTTACTTGAAATCTAAAATTAAGGTCTTAAGGATCCATAGACTTAACTATGATTTGAAATTTAATGTACTTCAAGCAGTAAGTCATGCCTCAGGTAAATGGCGTCCACTTGTTTTCTAGTCAACATATAAAGAGGTTTGAAGATGTAAGTTGCATTTCTGCAAGTTTTAAGAGCCTAGAGACAGAAACTTTCTAGAAAAGGTCTGCCAGGGTCAGAATAGACCCCCACTTACACCAAAAACATCTTCAGCAGAGTACAATGCCCACAAATGCATACTGGAATTTCACCATGACAGTGACCACGAAGAAAGCTCCATAATGGTAACAAACTGCTATTTCTGTCACAGAAAGGTTACGAATATCTCCGGAATCATTCTCCTACCTATGGTGAGCAGGCCTCGCAGAAAAATCATGTGAAGATTCATAGTAGTTGGAATAACCAGTCCAACTGCAAAGCAAATGTTTGCCGCATGGAACACAAGATGATGAATCTCTTTCCAGTTTTCACATGCAGTCTCATTGAAAGGCACAAGTGTGGCATTTTTTAAGTCTGGAATAAAACTTAGTGGAGTAACAGTGAGTGGGCTCATTGCTGTAGTATCCATCTTGGAGACTCCTGCAATGAGAGAGAGGGGCAGGGGGGGAAAAAAAGAAATCGCTGTGCATTAAACTGAAATATATTAGACATACTATGGCAGCTGGATGCCAGATGGCCACCAAAGCCACTCCATTACTTCTATCCTCTGCTGGGCAGGGGAGAGAAAAATACAATGAAAGGCTTGTGGGTTGAGATAAGGACGGGGGCGGGGGGGGAAACACACTCAGCAATTACTGTCATGGACAAAACAGACTTAACTTGGAGAAAACTACTTTATAACCAATCAAATCAGAGCAGGCTAATGAGAAATAAAAACTAAATCTCAAAACATCTTCCCCCTACCCCTGTCTTCTTCCCCTTAATACAAGTTTCTCTACCTCCTCTCAGCACAGGGTGCAGGGAATACAGGTTTCATCACGTTTCTGCAGCTCCTTCCTCCTCAGGGAGAGGAATTCCCACACTCTTCAACTTCTCCCGTGTGGGGTCCCTCCCACAGGAGACAGTTCTCAACAAACTCCTCTAATGTGAGTCATTCCCACAGGCTGTAGTTCTTATGAACTGCTTCAGCATGGGTACCTTCCAAGGGATGTAGTCCTTCAGGAATGGTCACAAGTCCTGTCAGCAAAGCTAGTCCAGCATGGGCTCCTCTCTCCATGGGACCACAGTTCTTACCAGAAGTCTGCTCCAGCACAAGCTCTACACAGGGTCATAGCCTCTTTCAGACTTTCACCTGCTCCAACATGGGATCCTCCATGGGCTGCAGGTGAATATCTGCTCCAATGTTAACCTCCATGGGCTGCAGAGGGATAGCCTGCCTCACCATGGGCTGCAGGGGAATCTCTACATCTGGAACACCTTCTTCCTCTTCTCCTTCACTGACCTTGGTGTCTGCAGAGTTGATTCTCTCATATATTCTCACTCCTCTCTCTGGTTGCAGTCATGCAGGCTTCCCCATATTCCCCCAGCTTCTTAAATACATTATCACTGAGGCTCTACCACAGTAGCTGATGGGCTCAGCCTTAGCCAGTGGTAGGTCTGACTTGGAGCTGGTTGGCATTGGCTCTATTGGACCTTCTCACAGATGCCATGCCTGTAGACCCCCAGCTATCAAAGCCTTACTACACAAACCCAATACAAATACACATGGATTTTGGGTTATTTTCCTCTCTTCCCAAGATATATCTTCCATTATCATTCATGGAACAACAACAACAAAAATCTGCAAATGCTTTAATAGGATAAGCTAGATCTATGGTTCAGTAATGCTGTAGTGTGTCTTTCATCTAGGTGCTAGGCTTGAAACTGGTACATTTCAAAATTTGGACTGTATGCACATAAACAACACAACCATCTGAACACTGGCTACTATGACTGTCATTGCTCAGTACAATATCCTATATATTCTTCTAGTTCTACACAAATAAAAACCACATTTCAGTCTACCACTTGTTGAACGAGTCCACAATCTCAGGCAAAGTAAATATTTAAGAGAACTTAACAACCTAGATGAGAATTGACAGAAAGAAAAAAAGGCTTATGTAGTTTAAAGTCTTCTTTGTGGCACACAAAGCTATTCTAAATAAGGAATGGAAGGTCTTAAAGGCAGAACACGTGCTATTTGGTTGATTAAAAAAAAAAGCCAACAAACCATACAAAGTCAAACCAAAGAGAATCTCAACTTCTGGCTTTCTTGCAGGATTTGCAGAATCATTTGGAAGTCTCCTAAGCCACATATAACTTGCACACATTAACCAGAGTAGGGAAGCAAAAAACCCAACCCCAAATCACTTTTGATAACAGTAAATAAAAACTACAGTTTCTCCTCCTAGTTGATCAGATGCTACTAAATCTGAAAGGAAGATGCCCAGGCTGCTAAGTTATGATAGGATTGCCAGTCTTAGGGAAATCACTTGGTCTACCTACTATGAACCACCTTGAAAGACTTTTGGTTGTATGTGGAATGCCTGGAGAAAATGAGACAGTTAAAACAGCTGATTTCTAATCTACAAATACATAGGGCTTTGTTGTTGTAATAATAAATCTTGCGTATTTTCCTTTCACATCAATTAAAAGAAAAAAGTATCTGTGGGCAAATACTTTCCCAATAAATAGTAAAAAAATTCCTGTGAGAAACTGGAAGATTTCAAGACGCTACCCTTAATCTTAAAAGTTGGTCTCTTTAGGGAACTGCAGCCAGTGTTACAAGCGCTCCAGAAAGCCTTCTCAGCCCAGAACAGTTTCCAGCTGCAAGAACCTGACTATTCCTAGATGGGCTGTCAAAAACACAGGAGAACCCTGCTTTCAGCGAGGCATGTACGGTCCCCGACTGCCACAGCAGCAGAGATTATACGGAGCTTGGCTTGAGTCTCGTTAATGAGATACACACACATATCGCTGAGCAAACAGACTCTGTAACATGCAACACGGTGGGATTTGTCTTCAAATAAATTCTGTAGAGTCAGTGCATGTCCCTGCTGTGTGTGCTTACTAACTGTCACGTAATTCATCTGCTCAGCAGCCACTTTTGAGTCACAGTTAATACACTCCGTAATTCCTGCAGACTGGAATACGCTCAGCATCTCTGTTACTTGTGAGTGCTTGAGAGGGCTGTGAAGTCTTTTTGAGTTGCTTTACCCATTCTTTTTCCTATTTCCCCTCCCCAATCAATTTGTGTACAAGTCACAGGCAAGCTTTATTCTGAAATAAATTAGTCTTAAATGCCTTTTTGTGGTGGTAGGAAGGAAATCAGAACGAAAATGTCAATGCTCTGATAGTGACTCTTTGACGCCCGGAGCCTGTCACAGCTAAGGCAGGCATCTTGCAGAATCAAACACTAGCATCTGGATAGCACTGATTTTCAAAGAAAAAAATTATGTATTTTGGCAAGAATTAGATAATTCACTTATTTTTCAAAAGCTCACTTTCCTCTTTTCATTCCTGCATTAGTTATTCACAAAGATTAATTAAAATTTGCTTTTTTGGCATAAACAAATTCTACACTAAATTGTTACCAATTATCATGTTGCCCAAAGAAATTCACGGTCCAGGCATCATACAGGAACCACCAAAACATGCTCCTATTTTCCTTCAGATTTCATGTGAATTTCGTGACAAGAGCCGTGAGAGCAGCTCCATTTTCCTGACAAAGCTGCTCACACATGAGTCCAAAGCGTGAGCCCGTAGGAGGCTGCAGGACTGGCATTTTAATGCGTTCATAAACAGAAGGTAATTGATAACTGGGTAACTGTGTTCGTGCTCATCTTACACGCATCTCATCCCTCTGCTCCTGTTATTTCCTAACAATATAAACTCCCTACACTGCAACAGCAGGATTTCTAGATCTTTTGCAAAAAGTTACTGGCCGAGTTTCTACCTACATTCAGGTTTCCACTGCCAATAAAAGCAGTACTTAAGCTATCGCATGGTTGTCTTTACTCATTCTGCTACCAAGCCCACATACAGATCCAGATCCAGCCATAAGTCCATCAACTCATCTCAACACCAAAACAATGGCAAGAAGTACCGTCAGCTGCAGCTGATGACAAACCCACAAAGCTTTCCAGATGCTTGGTTTTTTTTTTTTAAAGCAAAATTTTGTACTGTATTTTTGGGAGAATAGAGGCTACCTTACTCTAAGACTTGACTGTAAAGCCTTACACATTTGAGGTTGAAAACTGGAAACCCAACAAGCCAAATCAACTGTACGGCACGCGACAATCTCATTTTTCTCACAACCCAGCCAAAACACAGCTCCCCTCCTTAGCCACAGATATTGATGCCACAACCCACCAGCCATAAATAGTCACAATGGGAAGAGGTTTCTCCAACAAGTGTTGGCTAAATCAATAACCATTGACAACAAAGTGACAATAAATTGACTGCCTTTGACAATAGCATCCACAATTTTAACAGGATGTTAAATGCTTTAGAAAGACGAGGCCACCTACTTAATTGCTTAAATTAGGATCTGGGAACCTAAGTCTTGCCATACCCACTTATAAAGTAAGCTATGTCTTTAATATCTTGAATGTCTTTATGTGCCAACATGTGAACTTAACTTGCTACTTCCAAACACTGCAGGATCACTAACGTACCAAAAACCAGCAGAAAGCTGCAGAACTTCTGTCAAGGCGGTATTTTAAAGCTGATATAAATAGATTGATGCTATCTGCAAAATGACACAAGGATGGATTGTGACGCTGACTCTGAAGGAGAGCTTGAATGAACCTCATCAAGGGAGCCTGCCTGAGAATCAACAAAACAGAAAGGCAGGCGGAGTTACAAGCTCTGACCTAAAATGTTTGTCCACAGGTAACACCATCAAGACAACTATTCCAAATAATAATGCTAATTTTTAGACCCTATTCTTTAGTCTTATTGTCTACTGCTGTCAAATAATACCAAAGAATTAGCAAAGTATCTGATGTTCAACAGACGAACAAGCAATCGCCACTTCCTACTCTCTACTACCTCGGAGAGCCGAAAATTAATTTTGGAAGTATAGAATCAGGCTTGTAAAACTATTAGTCCTTAGCACACATAACCCTGAACTGCAGCACAAGACTTCAAAGTCTTAAGCTCATGTCTTCAATACAGGAAAGCATGCATTAACATCAGAAGTTAAAAATGCAACAAACATGGGCAAATAATTTTGGAAAAAAACTGGGTAAATAGTATCAACTGAAATGAAAGCTTCATGGAGCATAAGACTATCAAAATAATATTATTAATACCCAGTAATTTTTCCTTCACATGAATTTAGATTTACTGAACAGAGAGTTTGAAAAATCAGGTGACTGAAAACTCAAGCCAATTTGTTATCCAAACAGGGGGGGAAAAAAAAAAAAAAAATCAGAAAAACACTACTCGGTGACATTCTAACATCACCTCTATCAGAAATTAGTACAGTTAACAAAAAAGCATATTAATTTTTTTTTTTTGTGTGAAGGAATTTAATAGAGTGTTAAGGTAATAGATCATGTTTTTAGGTCCAAAAATAGAAATTCTCAGAACGTAAATGAGGTGAGCTTACTCTAGGATTCTTCTATGCTCAGGACATCTTCATACAAAAGGCCAAAATTCTGAAAGCCATTCCCAGAAGTATTTCAACCCTAAATCTGCAGACATGAAGATGCCTTGAAAAAAAATCGGGGGGTTCTGGAACACTGACAAAAGACAGATGTAGCAGAAAATCATTTAAAGCAGTTGGTTCTAGCAGGGGAACAGGTCAGCCAAGCTGACTCGGGAGAGTGCAGCGTCCTCACACCACCATCCACTTCACTGAGATGGTTCCTATCCCACAGCTTTACTGGTCAACATTACTCAAGCGAGTACGCCTGGATAACTTCGCAGTCATTGCAACTTTACAGTCCATCATTTACGTAGATGGATTTTGTGAGTCTAAAGAAAAAAAACTGGGGAAGAAAAAATAAAAATCAAACTCAACAATTTTTTTTTTTAAATCCTACCTGCAGAACTTCAACTACTTTTATAAGGTACTTAACTGCTTTCTAAGGCAGGGGTCTGGTAGCAGCCCTGCCGCCCACCCGAGCCCCCCACGCTTCCCCCGAGCCCAGACGGTGCAAACCACGGACCCGCCTTTTGTGACGACCCCCAGCCGGCAGGGGATCCCGGCGAGGCACCGGGCAACCCGAGCCCCCCCTCCCCTCCTGGGAGCCGCTTCCAAGGCTGCGCCTCCCCGCGGGAAGGGCGACGGCGGAGCCCTCGCTCCCCGGGCGCCCGCTCTGGGCTGCGACCGGGCCGGGCAGGACACTGCCAGCACCCGGGAGGGGAGCGCAGGGAGCCGGGCGCGTTCCCCCCGGCCCGTCGGTGCCCGGACAGGTCCAGCCCGGAGCCCGGAGCCCAGCCCTCCCGCCGCCGCCCAGGTGAGCCGCCTCTCCGGACGCTCACCCCCGCCCTGCCCGCCGCAAGAGCGCCCCTTACCTGCCCCGTACCCCTGCCCGCGCCCTCGGAAAAGTTTCCCGGAGGGTACGGCGACGAGCTCCGGCTGCCGCTGCCGGCACCGCCGGCCCCACGTCCCGGCACGGCCGCCGAGCCGCCGCTGTGACTAAAATAGGCAGAAGCGGCGGGAGGCTGCGGGCGGCGCCAGCCCCGGGGCCGGCACCGAGCGCCGCGATCAGCCGGTTGCGGACCAGGAACCGGTGCCGGGCCGGCACCGCGCCCACCGGGTACTCGCTCACCACGAGCCCGCGGGCCGCGATCTCCTCGAGCAGCCGGCCGTGCGCCGCCGGGTCGGCTTCTGCTTCACCGACCCCGCCGCCCAGCTCGTGATGCCGACCTGCGTCGAGGACGTCGAGCTCTCGCTGCGCCGTACGGTCCCCGGCGCTAGCGAGCGACGCGCGCGGGCCCTCGACGTGCTCGCGGCGCACGGGCTCGCCGACCACGCGCACGACTCGGTCCACTCGCTCAGCGGGGGCCAGCGCCAGCTGCTCGCCATCGCCGGCGTGCTGGCCACGGG
>JAVSBS010013665.1:55505-68242 GCA_033124195.1 Coracias cyanogaster | reverse complement strand
TGCTACAAGCAGGGCCAGCTTTTATACTGTTGGATAAACAATTCAGGTTGCATAGGCAATCCTCAAAAATAACTTCAGAAGCAAGGACACCTGCTATTTTTCTTCCTTATTGGGTTCCGTCCAAGGTTGGCCAAGCCTGGGAAGAAACCCAAAGAGGAGGAGGCACCTCTATCTGCTTTGGTCTGTTCTCACAGCTAATCAACTCATTTCCCAGCAGAGAAAAATCCTCTTCTGGTTTCAGTCATACTTGTCTAGTTGTGAGATTCGTCCATATGTCAGCATTAATTCACGGCCTATTGCTCAGGCCCTAGCACTTCAACCAGTATCACTAAGTCCTTCTCCACAGGGCTGTTCCCCATTCATTCATGCCCCAGTCTGTACTAACTTTGGCACTTCCCTTGACAGAGGTGCGGGACTTTGCACTTGGCCTTGTTGAACTTCCTAATGTTCACATGGGCCCATTTCTCTAGCCTGTTAAATCCCCCTGAATAGCATCCATTCCCTTAAGTGAATCAACTGCACCATTGAGCCTAGTGTCATCAACAAATTTACTGAGAGTGCACTAAATCCCACGGCCTATGTCGTTAATAAAGTAAGGGACTTTATATAAAGTGGGTCCTGGGGGACACCACTTGTTCCTGATCTCCATCTGGTCACGGTTGCATTGACTGCAACCAAATACCAAAGAGTTTTGAATAATTTTTTTTTTCTTACTGTAGATGTTGAAGACAGCATCAATAATACTGTTTTGGGTTTTGTTGTTTGGGTTTTTTTTCCTACATAGTAAGCATGGGAAGCTGTGTGTGTAAAGCACACACTGCATTTTCCCCCATCCTTATTTCTGCATCAGCGGAAATAAACTGTGTCTTAGAGGATAGGATGTAATTTTCTACCAAGTGCTACAGTTGTTCTACTGGTATCACTCAGCCAACTGCTGGCTCTTTCCTTCTTTCAGCTTAGAGTTCTTACCCAGAATACAGAGAGGTGGTTAAGATTTGGCATTCCTAATTGTTGGCAAACACTTTGAAAGGTGCTCAATTTCCTCATTCTTACAGCTAGTGAGGTGAAATAAACAGCATGTAGAACAGCATACACATTTTTTAGAAAGGATAATAGTATGCAATTTAATAATATAATTTGTATTTTAAGAAAGGAACAATATCCTCATCAGTTATATAATTCTGTTTCCATGTAATGGGTATCCGTTTGTCATGGTATCCTTGTTGATAAGTAATAATTAATATATGATTGATTAACAGTTATATAGCCCTGAATAAACTGCAATTTATGTCTTGCTTAAGCTTTTAAAGTTAATTTCTGTTTTCAGTGAAGCAAATTATACCGTAATTTAGGAGCTGTTAGTGTATAGGATGTGTAGTACCCCTCTAAACTAGAGTTTTATTGTATCCTGGTTGCTCTCCTGTGAAAAACATTACAGCTGTACTGTCAAAGAGCAGAAACAATGCCATATTGATTTCAGGCACATCCATGTGAATGGGTGTAGGGAGGACCTGAGCTCCTCTGCTTACATTTTGAGCTCCCTGGATATGAGCCAGCTCTGATCGAAAACCAATGTAACCATGTTAGCAGATTTCTGTGCCTTTTTGTAAAGCCCCTTTGCTGGAATGTGGCACTTTTCTAATGTGACTAAATTACTTCTGGCCCCAAATGGGCTCATGCCTGACTATATGGAGTGTGAATGACGTTCTGTCTGCACTCATCCGTGCAGATAAGACCTTAGGTAACCAACCACATACATCAAGCAGCAAATTAGGAACAGAGCAAATAATTTCCAGGACCTATTAATCTGAATGTAATAAGCACAAAACAGTTAATTGATTCATATTAACAAAAGTGAAGCCTGAAAATAAAGTGTGATGGTTTTCCATCCCCACTCAGAAAATACATTTTTTCTTGTATTTGTCACAAAAGCTTGTTTTAGCAGTTTGCATAGATATTCAGAATATAATCAAACCTGATTTTTTGCTCCGTAGATGTTACTGGGTGTGGTTATTATGAGTTTTTGTGCTTGTTTATTCAAGTAAGTTGTTTACATTTAATTTCTTTATACATGCAAAGAGCTGAGCTAGAGGAATGGAAGAAGGGGAAAATACTGATATGTTTAAGTACTCCTGCTTGTGATACCAAATGCAAAGCAATTTCTCTAACGTACGCCCTTGATCACCATCGTACCTCTTTTTAGTAAGGATAGTTAACAATGCTGACAATTGAAATACCTAAACTGAGTTTCAGAATAAGCAACTTATGTAAATATATAAGGTCATTTGAAGGTACTTTTGGATTTCTTTCCCCCTTATTCCCTAGGTTGTCTGGAAATATAGTTGAACATGCTGTATTTGTAATGTTTTATTTGATTTCTTCATTACTTCTTTGCAGTCACAGCATTTAAGATCTCAGGGCTTAGTGCTTATTCACTTAACAGCTGATGGGAGTTGTTATGTCATTGCCCACTTATTTGTTATTATTACCATTGGCTAGCTGGTTGTTATTGCCGCTGTAGAAAAATGGAATGAGTGATCAGTCGTGTGGTTTTTTGCCAGTTAAGGTGTCAAGATGGTACTATCCTACTAGTGGGCAGTGACAAATAAATGGGAATATCCTCAAAGCTTTTTCTAGATCCAGAAGAAGATGACAAGCCTTTTGTTTCTGCTGCTTAAATGAATACTTTGATGGGGTTGGGGCAGGAGGAAGTTATTACAAGGAAATGCTGGTATATAATGCAGCATATATCTATTCAATACAGCCCAAGTTTATAAAGAGTAAACATGGTTTAAAAACAAAACCCAAAATCAGTGTTGGTTAGAGAGGCTGGTATATAGCAACAAACAAGGGTCCTACATTGTACTAAATAATATTAATCGTAAAATCTTTGACAGAAAGGGAAGATTATGACACTGCAATATGCCAAAGTTTCCAAATTACGGAAGCAGCACCCTGTAACCTTGTCTCTTTGTAACCTCTATCTAATATTATCTCCCTGCTCACAGGGGTTCAGCTCTCCATGTTGCTTGGAACTGAGGACCAGCTTTGATATGGTCTCACTCCATAATTTTGGCTCACACTGTTTGGAGAAATTGTGAAGTGGTGAGAGAAAGATCTGACAAAGCCTGTAGAAAGGTAACTTGAAGGGGATGGTTTTCTGACAGAAGTTTTTAGAAGTTCAAGGGTTCAGGAGCAAGAACACCAATGTGATGCTGCAACTGAGTGTCTGTGTGTATATATATATATATATATATATTAGAGATCACTGTGATGGGAGCATTTGGAAGACCAACAAATCAGGCCAGCTGTCAGCTGTTTAACTGGACTTTAATAAATTTGTTAATTAGCAACACATTTCTTGGTAGTGGTTGGTTCATAGATAGTATTAAACCAGCTTGTCACTATATATACCAAACTGCTAGTCCTTAACACCTGTATGCTAATTTGTCTGTGATTATACAACACCATGGAGTTGAAGCTGTTTACCTGGAGTTGATGTGAATGGTTCTTGATGGTTGTTAGTTACAAAGGCCCAGGAGATCAGTCTTGAGAGCTCATAGACAAGAAGGGTCAGAACTGAAGTGAGCTTGTCTTCTTTCTCCTCTGATTTTCCTTGCTTAAACCTGGTATTTTTATGCTATTGCCCTCCTCCTAAAAGGGTGGTCTCTTCTGCCCCTGATATTGCCTATCTTGAAGTTTCTTTTTGTCTTGCCAGTCATCCTCCTTGTGTTTATGGGAGCATATCCCACCTGTTTGCAGTCCCATGTGCTTATTGTGTCCTCTCCAGCAACATTTGTTACTTGGACGACTCCTACCTGCAGCTACACCTGCCTTTGTTTTTCTTTCTGGCGATAACACTACTCAAGCACTGTCTGCCTATGCCATCACAAAATAGCTACATACTGCTCTTAGTTGCACTATTTTAGGATATTTGTCTTCAGAACCAAGGCAAGCAAATACTAATTATGTCCTGGTTTCACTGGGGCAGAATCGTAGACCTGCCATGGTCTGCAGGGCATGAGCAGTCTGCAGTCAGCCAGGGCAGCTGACGTGAATTGGGTCACAGGTGTATCCCATCCCATAAGCATCATGCCATAAAAGGGGACGTTTGCTAAGGACAGAGGGGTTTCCTGATTCTAGTCGTCTTGTTTGTGAGGACCGCCTTCCTGAGTGTGACCACCATATGTTTGCTGGGCTGAGTATAATTTGTTTACTTTATACTGGCATTAGTATTAGTCTGGTTGTTTCCTTAAATCTGTTTTCATTTTAATCCATGAGTCCTTTGCTTTTTCTGATCCCCCTTCTTGACTGGGAAGGGGTCATTGGGTGATAGAGCTACTACTATTGTTTAGCCTTGGGTGTGTGCTAAGTGTAGATACCTAATGAGTAGATCTATAATTCACTGGTGTCAAAGGGCTTTATGTTGGCAATAGTGGAAAAAAAAGAGAATTGTGTGGTTCAGTCTGATCACCAGTCAATGTCATTGGTATGGACTGGATGGGGTGGATGATGCAATATAGTGTAGTTGAGGATTTGTCTCTGAAAGCGGCAGAGACCAGCCTTTTGATCCTCCAACAGATGCCTACTGTGCTAGCAAAGACTCTTGAGGTGTTTTATTGGGCATGGTGAGCATGTTAGGACTTAGCTTCATAGCTTACTAAATCAGAGCTATCTTTTGTGTCTGTTAGGCAATAAATGATTACTTTATACTTTTAAGCTGTATGTATCCTGCTTGCCAATTTCTTTGCATGTGGCTAAAGATACCTGACCAGGCTGATCCAAACAGGGATCATAACACGTCTTAAAAAACCTCTGAAGAACTTAGCCAACAAAAAATGTGAATATATTGGCTTTCATTAGCTGCCATGTGCAAATACAACAAATACTGCTTTCTAAGGCTTACCTATGATTTCCAGTTCTTAAAATTGCTGATAGTTTCTCTTTTCTTCATGAAGGTCTAATTATAACAAATTTAATTTCTGCAGCATTCATGATTATGTTTGCAGACCATTCCACTGAATTTGGAAAAAAGACTGAAAACATCCTCCAATCAGTAGCTGAAATATTCTGAATGTACTTAATAAAAATAATACTATAGTCTAATTGCTATTTTCTAATAAAGGATGGTGGGTTTGGTGGTTTGTGCTCTATCCAGAGGTGGTCTGTCTCTTCCTGAGTTGTGCTTACCAGCACATCACCAGCTTACCGAAAACTGTCCACAGCAGGACTGGGCAGGGACAAGATCATAGGACAAGATATCTGACTGATTGGTAAAATGCTGTTGAAATTTGAGTCCAACTACTTTACAATAACAAGGTTTTTTTCTTTAAAGTGAAAGCCTAAAATACCCTTTTGGTGCAATTTACCTTACATGAGTATCTGTTCAACAGGTAGGGTGTGTTAACATACTAAGAACTGCCACCTTGTTTGAACCTGAACCGCAAAACAGTAGAAGGGAGACAACTTGATGTCATTGCTCATTCCAATCTTTTTTTGTTTTGTCTGTGTACTGGTTAATAACCAGCTACACCTCTTCCTAATACCCAAATCCACATTTCTTCCCTTGTTTATATATAAAAACAGATTTTTTTTTTTTTTCAGTCAATTCTTCATGTTACTAGAACTATCAAAAGCCCTATCATGAAATGCACTCAGCCTTGCATGTGCGACTGAAGCCTCTTAATGTATGCAGCAGAGCTACTCTTCAATAGCTTGGTGAGTGGAGCTGCATCTTAGTGGAGCTTTTGACCTTCTGTTGCTCTCACTTCAGTCACAGTTGTGGCCCCCTGATTCTGCAGCAGATTATCCCTGCTCCCCACGCCTGAATCTAATTTCTGGGAAACTAGTAGCACTTTAGATGAGGGGCTGCTTAAAAGCTCTTTTATGTTTTCCTGGGATAAATATTAAAATTGGCAAGTATATGCTGGCTGTATTGTGCAGGATGATCCAGACAGCTGAGTGGTTGCTTAAGGATCTGAATGACAACCGGGGACAGCTTAATGGATGTTGACGTTACTGCTTCCAGCTCTTTTCACCACCTGCACTGCACAGATACTGGACTGCCTGTCAGTCAGCTGATGAACTGTCACAGCTTCTATCATGGTATTTTACTCTGAACCACTGCTGTAAACCACTGGCGTTCAGAATGTGACTGCTGAACAGCTCAGAGATCCTGAGAAATGCAGGCTGAACCCTCACCAGTCACTGCAAGTTGAGCTGTCCCTAATTGTCACTCAGTCCTGGTCATCAACGAAAATGGCTATTCTGGACTAGAGAAAGACGTTTCAGAGGATGGATAGGTATTTCTGCCTCGCTTCTTCATCAGAGCAATAGAGACAAAAGGGGTGATTTTCACAGAAGCCATTTTACCTCTTAAGAAGATTTAACTCATTCAAAATGGAAATCAGAAATTAAACTAATGCCAGACTTTAATGTGCATTTAGAAACCTCATTTATAAATCTATAAATTATGAGAAAGTAACAAAATGTATCAAGATTTTAGAGTACTGTGAACTATTTTATCTACTATACCTAATAATTTTTCTAAATTGCAATGTACTCAGAATAAAACATCTGCTGTAGGGAGGTTTCAGTGCAGTTTAATTTTCTCTAAAAGCACAAGAGTCAATAGCAAAATTGCACTGTCAGTAAATTTTACTTGAAAATCCTTTCAGGAGATAAAAGGATTGTAGAGAAACTAAGCAAAACTAATGGAAGATTTGGGGAGAGGCAAGAATGTTAGTTATGTGACCTAATTTGGTGAGGTAAAATCATAGAAAGAAAATGTTCAATAATGAAATACATTGTTTTGACTATTCCATCTGTTCTAAGATTAACTTAGGTTGTGTCAGTAATTTCCATTCACTGAAGAAAACAGGCCTGTCTCAATTAGACTAAGCTTTAAGTGTGATTCTTAGCTTCACTAAGAATTGGGAATTGGGCACTTCTAGTTTGTTTTTCTTTATTAAAAGAGAAAAAACAGGTAAAAGTAATATATCAGATGTTAGACTGGGGTAATGGTTGGTAGACACTGGCTTAGTAATAGTAGTATTTTTACAGAATAAAATGCAGTTATATGAAAGATTTTTAACCTTTTTGTGTGTGTGTGCGCGCTATTGTTTTCTTCCCTTTATCAGCTTTAGACTACCTGTAGGCTATTCCAGGATAAATTTTAATCCTCTATTTTTCTCTTGTGGAAGAGCAGTGCAGCAGTTAATAATACCATGGCCTTAATTATAAAACTGTGTTTAATTGGGAGACTTTTTATCCCTATTAACAGCAGTGACAGAGTAGCAGAAAGTGGTATTTTAGTATTAGTATTTCTGTAAAGGTAACTGCTGAGTTGCAGAGAGTCTTCTGAATTTTTCTAAAAGTGCAAATAGATGTCTGAAAGACTTGAACCCATGCCAGAAACTGAGTGGCTTTTGTAATATTCCTGGCAACTTGTGTCTGTGGCTGCTAGCCTTGAAAGAGAAAGCAGGAACAGGACATACTTGGGTGATTTATATACTTTTAGATTTTATTAAAACAGAGGCTTCTATCAAAGTAGTAAATAGTCAGGAAGAGCATGAGAGGGAAAAAAAGCCAGAAATGGTAACTTAGCACCATGAGCTTACTGATGGTAACCTCAGTTAATGGAGACACTATTTCTTTATAAGAGATGCTGTTTATAATCAAATTATCATCTTTTTACTGAGAGAAATACCAGCTAAAAGGCTTTCATAACTAAGGCCCAAAATCCTAAGGGGAGTAAAATGCTCCCATTACCTTTGATAGCAGTTGTACATTCTCCTGTCTCCGTAGAAGTATTGGCTAATTCATCATTTACTTTTCCTCTGAATTCTGCTTTCTGAGTAGGTACAGTGTTTTCTTTGGGAATGAGATTGAGCATACTCTTAAAAACTGAGAAAATCAATTTCTGTTAAGAGTGATCTACAAGGTAATTACTGTCCCTAGAGCAAATCAGTTTATACAGTAAACTTAATTTTAAAATACATTGTGCAACTATACAAATTTTTGAATAATAATAAAAAAGGATTCTTGGTATCATGAAATTAGTAACAGCTAGTGAAGCCTCTAATCCCAAACACCTGTTACCCTTGGCAAAAGTTATTTTTTAAAACAGATGAAGTTTTAGGGCTTTTCTTGAATAGCTGAGAGGATCACTATGTCTCTCCAAGTAAGAACAGAAGATGGTTCCATTGAGGTATCCAATGGGTCCATTTAAACATGATTGCTGTTGTGGCATTGCTGAGATTAGCTTTGTTGATGTGACTGCAACCTATGCTGCCTAGATTGTTGACTAAAATCAGAGAAATAAGAAGTACATTTTCTCCTTTAACTGATATAGAACTTTATTTTCTTGTCTTTATATGCTGTTTAAGAACTGTAGGGTTTCAACTTCTCTGTGAGGTGAGAGGTAAAGAACAATCTATTGAAAAGTAGTTAAACAGGAAAAAGGAGGCCAAAGAAGAAAATGTAAGCAATGGTCTTAATAATGCTTGAGATTAACCTATGTATCAGAGATTAGGAAAAGAATGAACAAATTTGTAAATAACCTTCTATGATCTCTAGGAGACTCCCTAATGTGGTACAACATACAGCAGAGACCTTGGTCTGCATACCAATCCCAGTCCCTAGTAGTAACTCTAAACATCAAGTATTGTCACTGCTAGAAGCAGACACTGCAAAAATGTGCTGTTAACTTCAGAAAGTGCAATTAGTTAGAAGAGACTTAGCTGAAAAGTAAAATCACTGAACAGAATTAATTCTGTTCTAACTCAAACCAGGCCACTGAATGACCAAGCGAAGCTTAAAGACAATGTGAAATATAGATGGACAGTATATTATAAGAACTTACAACATAGGTTTAAAGAGGAACAAGAAAGTAAGTCTCAGCTCATCAGCTATTAAACCACTGAATGAAGCATACAGATGAGACTCGTTTAGTATGGAATTGGTATAGCGTCATAGAATTATATAGGTTAGAAGGGACCTTTAATGGTAATCTAGTCCAACCCCTTTGCAGTGAGGAGGGACATTTTCAACTAAATCAGGTTGCTCAGAGGCCCATCCAACCTGACCTTGGATGTTTCCGTGGATGGGGTGTCTACCACCTCTCTGGGCAACCTGTTCCTGTGTTTCACCACTCTCATAAAAAAAGTTCTTCCTTGCATCTAATGTAAATCTACACTCTTTTTAGTTTAAAACCATTATTGCTTGCCCTGTCACAACGGGCCCTGCTAAAAAGACTGTCCCCATCTTTCTAGCCCCCTTTAAGTACTGAAAGGCTACAATAAGGTCTCTCTGGAGCCTTCTCTTCTCTGGGCTAAACAACCTCAACTCTCTCAGCTGTTCTTCATAGAAGTGTTCCACCTCTCTGATAATTTTTGTGGCCCTCCTCTGGATCTGCTCCAACAGGACCATGTTTGTCTTGTGCCAGGGACTCCAGAGCTGGAGAAAGTACTCCAGGTGGGGTCTCAAAGTGTAGGTGCAAGAAGGATGAATTAAGTGCTCCATCCAGGTGGGAGAGCACCTATACCAGTTACTGTTACTTAGTGACAAAGGCTCCCTGTGTCTGTCACGAGAAAAACAGTTTATGTAAATAGGCAACAGTTAGGATATTTTTATCTGCTGGATCTCTGTTACTATAAATTTCCTTTGACTGCATGCATGGCTGCAGCATTGTTTGTGAGCTACAAACCTTGTGAGTGCAGGAACCTTTGTCCTTCTGCCAGAGCTAGGAGGGAGATACTGCTATATTGGGAGCTGAGGTACGAAAGGTTTAGTAAGAGGTCATTGGCAAAATTTTGAAGTAATTGCTGTTGAGAGGAAAGACATTGTACAGGCGTGAGGGTGATGATCAGTCTGTGCTACAGATTTTTTTTTCTTTTTACCAAAGAGAAAAAGGGGAATTAATGGCTTTGGGAAGCAAAGAAGCAATAATGACTGAAATCTTTTAAGAGTATGCCTTCTAGTTCAAAATGTAGACATAGTCTTTGTAATATAAGACTTGAGAAAGAGGAATGTTATTCTCTGTATCAACTTGTGAAAAGATTTGGGTGGTGCTTGGAGGCTTGAATTCTGGTTATCAAAGCATTACATATATAATATATGTTTTTTTATCAGACATTCAAATGAAGCTGCTATATCAGAGATGCAGTACCTTTCCGGGTACAGGTGATGCAATAGCTTGGTTTAGTCTGGAAGAGAGAATAGTGAGAAACTTCAGTGGGAAGCAAAATCAGTTGAAGAAGTATTTTGACAGTTAGTTAATGGTGCTGTTTACAGATACATGCTAATGCAGGTTGGGAGGAGTAACTTGAAATGTTGTTTTACTTTGTTACTTTCTAAATGAACTGTATCTGCTCAGAATAGATAAAAAAACCAAAACCCTCAACTCTAGCTTATAGTAAGAGTTAATTCTGTAAGAAGTGAGGGGGTTTGGAATTGTTAAACTGAAAATGGGATGCAGGCCCTTATGCTTCAAGCTAACAGCTGGCTGAAGAGGACCAGGAAAATGTGAGTATGGGTAGCTTCTGACATTTTCATTCTGAAGTAGAGAGTCAGAATGTTGGACGAAAGGGATACTTATGTGTGTCCCAGAAAATTTACCCTGCTCTGTAATACTTTATTCCAAGGAAATACTGAGCTCTTAGGCATGCTGTCACTCATTATTGGCAGATTGTCTTGTGTCACGTTCAATGTTATGGTCCTGCTTTTCCTGCTTCTCCCTTGATCCCTTCCTGGTTTCTGAAAACTATTTACCAAGACAGAGCAAGCTACTGTCCAATCATAAAAGCAAGTGGACAGAAAGATATTACCTGCCATATCATCATCATCCTCTGTTTCAGTGCTCCAGAGATGAGCAGTGTGATGTGCTTTAAGCAGCTGAACGTGCCAAATGGATGCAAGCTCCTGACTTGTGCAGCCACATATTCCTCTTTTGGGTCCTTTGCAGAGTCTCACCTCTTTCCCTGCTATGATTTCACACTCCTGATGTGACAGACCATGATGGTGTGAGTGCAGAGAGTGTTTGTTCCTTCTGTGTTTGTTCCTCTCAGATGCTCTAAGTAGCTGGAGGTTAAGTAGAATATCAAACATTAGGAGATGTTATAGTGCCGTGATAGTCTCCAGACAGTAGGGGAATTGCAGCAGTACAAGGCAGTGTGTTTGTAATTCACAATAGGAGTCTACATCTTATCTTTTGATTGCCATCTTCAGGAAAAAAAAATTAAGATAAGGGCTCTCTCTGGTTGACAGCTGCAGCTCAGTGACAGGCAGGGACAGAAACCTGCTCCCTCTGGAATAAGAAAAACATTTTGTAGATTCACACAGTTTGCATTCACTGAGATACTCTAAAAGTCACAATATGTTCCCATTAGCTGTGCTCTTGTCCTTATATTTAATGTTTTGGTAAGAAATACATGTGAAATGGTTACACCAGTGTTTATTTAGTGCTATAAAATTAGATACATTTTTAACTGATTAGCTTCTAGACAAGTGTATAATTAAGTGGTACTTCAAATACCTTTCAGTTTCTACCTCACATCTGATACTTAAACATTACATCTGTACTGTATACTGACTTTTTCTTTCTTCATTAAAAGCTTCCATTATCTTAAACAGTTTAGGAATTTACAAAGCCCCTTCCCCTAAGGAGCATATTGTTGTGTTGCACTCATTAATAAATACTTCTTACAACAGGTTGGGTTTTTTTGAAAAGATAGTTTTATACATTTGCCAGCCAATAGAAGAGGACCTCCTCAACTAATAAATAAAATGATTATTTTGTTATGCAGTCATTAAGGATGTGTTCTCTCCAGGGGTATTCTAATTTTGTGTGTGTGACAGATTTTAATGTTTCTGTTTAAATTTCTTTTGATGGCATTTGTTTGTTCCTAGCATTTTGTTTCTGTTTACTTTTATAGTTTCTAATTATTTCCATCTATATTTTTCAGTATGGCCTACATATGTTTCTTTTTCTTACTTTAATCTTTCTACTGTTTGATGAGTTGCAACATCTAACATTACATAAAAGTTATATTATTAACATATGATAAAAGCTTATGTGATGAAGGAATATCAAAGATTAATCCTTGATCTTTCTGATTAAAAAATAACTTCAGTTATATGGATAATGAGATCTTATACACTTACAAATTATATACTGAGGTAAAATAATATCCTGTCAAATCTTTTTTTCTATTATTCATCTTAATCAAAGTTTTCTGACCTCTGAATTCTAATAATGTATGTCTCACATAAAGTAGCTGAGCATATTAAACCTATAAGAGTAAATATAATTTTTTTTATAGAGTTAATCTACTGGTGTCTGAGGATATGAAATACATCCTGATAATATAAAACCCAAGAAATACAGGTTTGCCAAAGTTAATATCAATATAATATATTCATAACAAGCTAATTAAGAACACTGGACCTAACCTCTTGATAACAGATTAAATTATCCAAAAAAAAGTGACTAAGCTTATACACACGCAGTGCCTAGCAACACTGTTGATTCTGTGCAAGGAGCACTTATATCACCTTGAGTACTGTGTCCAGTTCTGGGCACCACAGTATAAGAAGGACATTGAGGTGCTGGAGCGGGTCCAGAGAAGGGCAACGAAGCTGGTGAGAGGTATGGAAAACATGCCGTATGAAGAGAACTGAGGGAACTGGGGCTCTTTAGTCTGGAGAAGAGGAGACTGAGAGGAGACTTTACTGCCCTC
>JAVSBS010013665.1:13349-55405 GCA_033124195.1 Coracias cyanogaster | reverse complement strand
TGCCAAGACTCGAAAAAGATGTAAATTTGTCAATCATCACAGTTCAACAAGACCAGGAACTACAACAGATATTCCCTGTAATGTGTGAATAGATAAAGTTGCTCATACTAGATACATTTTGAATTGACTAGGTCCACATGCCCTTCAGTGGAACTGGGACACCTCAGTGACTAATACACTTTTGAGGTTTGCACTCAGTTTTACACTGCAAAGAACTTTCAAAAGCTTCTATTTTTCTTTTGAAAGGGCTCACATAAATCATTATGAGTTAAATTTACAGTGCTGCTCCCATTGTGACACTGAAAGATATTTTGCCTCATAGCAGTGTGACATCACTTGAAAGGGGAGGCATATAGCAGCCATCTCTAGCATGGCAGGCCAGTGGCTATCAGTGCAAGAGCACGGGAGGACTATGGTTCCATATTTCTGTATCATTCCTGGTTTGTATGTTGCTCTTGAGTAGAGAATTGGCAGCAATACAGATACTCCCTTGAGTGCTGGCTAGGACTGCCGCAATTGTCTTGTGTTTGCAGAGGCCTTGGAAAAAGAGGAGACTCCTTACTCCCTTCCCGCTTGCTGTGGGATTCCAGATACACAAGATTAGTAGTGGTTACTGTTTAACTAATGAAGTTTGACCAGACATCGTATAACCCTTCATATGTATCTGTGGTTTGCTTTAATGTTTGAAATAATCTTGACTGCAACAAACCAAAAAATGCTAAGCAATTTTTTGTCAGATTCAGACTAAATATTTTCTTCAGCCAAGTGATCATTAAAGTTCTAAACTGCAGAGTTTTTAGAACTAGATTCTGTATGTTTTGGTCATGAGGAAATATAGTAATGCAGCAAATCTGAATAGCTTAGAAAATTTTTGTCCGAAAAGGAGCTTCTGTAGTGGCTCTTGTGCCCAAATGCATGAATCTTCCAATTCCTTTGTCTTGGTATGTGTAGGTCCTTTTAGGGTGTTCAAAAACAATTAAATGCAGTGAACTGTGTTTATGGCAGAGTCTATTAACTTTCCAAATACAAATATATGCACTGAATGTAGAACAAAACTAATTTTTTTCTTAGCACATCTAATTAGTTCTGTCTCTGATTTGCTCTGCTTTTGGCTTCTGCTTTATGCTCCATAAAGGAGACAATCTGACTCCTTTAATAACTTTTACTTTTTAAAAATTATTTAGTTTCAAATGTAGCAGAGTTATTGATGAGAGTATCAAAAGATTTGAATTGACTCCATTTCATCACTGTCCAAAAGCATTGTTCAGTGACTGAAAATAAAAGAAGAATTCTTTCTGTGACCACTTGAAGTGAAAATTAACCCTGAGGATGGAAAAATGTGATAGCATTACGGTGTGTTACCTTTTGCTCTAGATGCACTCAAGCCTTTTACTGTGTTTCAAATTGGATGCAACTTTGTAGATACATATGTGCATTTCATCAGATAAGCAGGTTTTGTGGGTGTGTATAATGTAATGGCAGTGGCTACAGAAGTGACTGAGGAAGCCATGTGCAATTCTGACAGACTTCTGCAAACACTGGCACTTCTCCTGGATGATACTTATGCAAAGAGGATTTAAAAAAAAAAGAAAAAGCACAAAACCAAAATATTTTTTGTTGTCCTTTATCACTCTGTAATGCTTCAGATGCTTTAGTTTTCAAACCTATAACTGCAGACATCTCAGAGGGGAAAAATAAAACTCATTTTGTAACATGTTTATAATGCTGTATTCCAGAGACTAAAGGCTGAATTTATGACCATGTTTAATACTGGAAGTATGTATTGTATAACTTGTGCTGAGGCTGGGATGTTCCTCTTAAGGATAATTTCATTTTTAAGGTCTGATCACAAGATTTCAAACTTGACCAATATCTACTGCTTATATAATGTTATTTCTGCAATTTTAGTTGAAGAGTAATGGGATTTTTAAAATTTTATTTTGGTTGTGTTTGAGGATTGGAGTTTCAGGCTAAGCAATAAAAAAAAGGAAGAAAATCTGTATTAGTGCTACTGTTTTCCCTAACAGAGTATTTACAGGACCTGCCCAGATCATTAGGACATCAGACACCATCCCTACAAATAGTAGGCAGACTTCAGATAAGATAGCTGAGGGTAAACGAAAAATTTCCATGGAAATACCATGCACGCTATACGACATGTGTATAGACTCTGTAATTTTCTTGTGGCAGAGATAGAACTCCAGCTGTAACATGTAACAGATACTTTGTCTATCGTATTATAGTACTATGTACCGCAGTCTGACATGGCAATTCAGTAAATATTTGAAAGGAAAAGTATTATAGCTCAGAGATGACAAGTCACCTCACTTAAAACTGTAGGTAGAACAGGCAAGGAAAATTTGCATCTAACCTTAGGGATTCTTCCCAAGTTTTATTTGGGTTCATTGGATTTTTCCATAAAAGACACATTCAAATTACATATTCATTACATCTTAGCTTTTCACAGTGGGTACCTGTAGAGTGAGTGGTAAAAGTATCCCACAGCATGCTCATTTTTAATGAGAACAGAGCACTTACATTGTGTATCACAATCAAATAATTTCTTATTCTGTAATAGGACAACTACCAACTGAGCCATTCTCACAGAATGCTTCTTTACTTTGGGCTAAGAGGTAATCTGTGGAAATCACTCATTAGGTCTTGGTTATGCCCTGTGTGTAAATTGCAGGTCTAGAAAAGAACCATACTCTCCAGCTGATGTTCACTTTGCCTGTTACTTGGGGCTTTCTAAATAGAAATTAAGGTTCTTATGTCAATTTTCAGGCTTTAATCACTTCAGTTTCTCTTTTGTATATGGATTGTGAGTGAGTGCTTATTACGACTGGTATTAGCTCATGCTTTAATTGCACTATCAGGGCCAGCCTTTTGCTGGTGCAAACTAATATAGTTCTATTGAGATAGTAGAGCAAGTTTGTATTGGCTGAAAAATCTGATTTTTAAATGGTTTTGTAAGATTGCAGAGCCAAGAAGTGATGAGGCACAGCTGCATAGGACTGTAGCACCTAACTTGTAACCTGCTGGTATCTAAGTCTATGTTACTAGAATACAAAGGCTTCCTGTATAATGTGTATCAGAGTTACATGACTCAGAAAGTGATTTAGAAAAGCAGCATGCTAAGCAGGGAGCCTCTGAGTTAGCCAGTAGGAAATGCTGAACAAAGAGATAAATCTTAAATATGTCTCTGAGATTTACACACCTGACTAAGCACTACAGGGAAGCGTTACAATCCTCTTGGGATTTCAGTCCTGAGTAATGTCCTGACCTAAGAGTCTCTCCAGTATATTAAATAATTATATAAATACATAAATAAAAGGACTTAATTCTTTCTGGGAACCACCTTCATGCCTTCCCATCTTCAAAAGCCTAATGTTTAGTTTGTTCAGATGTCAAAGGGAATAAAACCTGTGTTTCCATTTTCCAGGAGAGTGGCCTAATGTTCAGGCAGTAGATGTGTCTGGGATGGGGCTGAATTTTGTATTCAGTACCATTCCTGATGAAGCTATTGCACTCCACATAAAAGATTTAAAGATCTGTTGGTCAAGAAAAAAATGCTGGGGGAATCAGTAGGGTTATGGAAGACCTGCAGTCTGAGAAGACCTTTCAGTCATCTGCATGAACTTGAGTTTTATTACTTTGGGTTTAAATATGTATTATTAAATTACTGTATGGAATAAATAGTAGTGGCAACACCAGTATTTTTCAATCTGCTTTTAGACTTTGCATAATAAATTCAGTATAATACCTAGAGAAGAGGAAAAATCTCCTATAATGTTTCTAAACCTATTTTATATATATATTTTATTATTTTTTTAATCAGCACAATGTAAATCCTTCTACTATAGGCTTTGGACAAACCCCCCTCCTCTCTTGCATTCAAAGCGTGCAGAATTGATGTGTACAACTTTTCTGATGTATTGTGCAGCAGCAATAGGTAATTAAAACTTTGACAGTCATCTTCTTAGTCCCACTTTGATTTACTGATGGAAGGAGTTTACAAAATGACCACAGGAAAGCAGTTTGCTGCTGAATGCAAAGGAATGAGAGTTAATAGATCTGTCACAGAAATCCTGTGTAAAGGCATATTAAATACCCTTTTCCTTGGTATCCTGACTGCAAAATTGGATGTTTGCTGAAAAGCTGTGACAATGAATGCTTAGACAATTAAGGATCTGCTATCCTCTCAGGAGGTCACCATGTCTAGGCACCCTATGCAAACAGATATTATAAAGAAAGCCTCTAAAAGAAAAATAATGTCATTACATAAAAGACTCTTTCTTATGCTTTCTAATACACATTCCATTACTAATATAATTCTTCCAGAGTTTGGAAGTAAAAATATTTTGAAAATCAATGTTACGAAGATTATTGCAATTAGCATGCAAGAAGAGTTCAGCCTTGATTTACTTAATGAATGATGATTGTGTGTTGGTTTTTTTTTTTTTTGTCGTCAGAGCTGTGCTGCATTATTCTGTCACCTAATTGGTGGTTATGGTCTTGCCAAGGTCACCCATGTTTTTTGTTTTGGCTGAGCTGGTATTTTGAGACACTGAGAGAACTTATAGCTGATACTTTGATGTGGCAGCTTCATCTAGAGGACTCCATATTTTGCTTGTTATGATTGAAGCAAGCCTAAAACCAGAATTGATTTGCAACCTAATTTTGCTTTGTTTTTCTTTTTAATGTTGGTCAAAATGTAGTTTTTAAGACATGGGATTTATGACAGTTTTAACTTACAAGGGAAGATATTTTCAAGCATTTAGGATTGAGTAGTCCAAACGAAATTATTGCCGTTTTCGAAGTCATTACTTTCTCACTTATCAAATGGTGCATAATACACTAATGCAGGGATCTCAAGGCTCCTTAGCCAGGCAAAATTCTGTTAAATTTGGTTGAAGTTCTTCCTATGTAAGAAGGGAGCAAATTTTTTGGGACATCAAAAACCAGTTGGACCTTGAGCCACTGCTCACTGGAAAACTATAACAAGGGTTTTCAAAAATACCATTTTGCAAAACTTGGTTCATTTGGATTGGGTCTTCTTTTTGTTTGTTTTTGAGGACATAGTTTCAGCAATTACCTATACTGTTTAATTTTAAGGCAACACTTTTTTAACTTGGTATCTGTTATAGCTGTGTGTCAGAATGTGATGCTTGATTTTTTAAAATTTTTTATTTTAGTCAAAATATTCTTATTGTTGCTCAGTGTGTTACTAATTTAATGACACACATTTTGTGTGGCTTATTCCTACCATGATGTTTGAGCAACGTAATAGCTCAAATAGTAGGATATTAAAAGGATGATCCTTGAGCCAGGTAGAACTAATCTTAGTAAAGCAAATGAAAGAAATACTGGAGAAAAATAGAGTAATTGATATCTTAGTGCGTATTTTTGCAATAAACTTCAGTTCAAGAGATTTTAGCAGGTCATATCTACTAATATTTTTACATTAATTTTAATTATAAAGAGATGATGAAATTCTTACATATACCAAAAGTGCAGTGATCTTTCCATACATTACTATAATATGAGAAATAATATGTTGTATTTACTCAAGATAGGCATAATTTTTTTATCAGTTTTACAGGTTAAGAAATGGTTACTGATTGCAAGTTATTGTAAATCTCTTATTGAGAGTTCAATATCTTTACCCATAAAAAGCATTTTAGTGATATTACATTAACAACCAGAATTCAGCCAGCAAATGACATGACCTTTATAGACCTCTTAAAATAAGAATAGTTTTCTCTTGTCTTTTCAGTTTAGAGAGCATTTTTGCTTTGAAAAGTTAATCCTATTGCTTTAGCTTCATGAAACATTCCTGGTTCTGTGTTCTGACAAAACAGCCATCTTATAACATGAAAATAATTTCTTTCAAATAGCTTCTTTCTTTTTGTCCTTGTTGTTGAGTAGTGTTGGGGAAAAGATGTGTACTAAAGTCACTGTCTCAAAGTATGGAAGATTCCTTTCAAAAGAAGTAATATAACTCTTGAATTACATTTCTCTTTGAGTAGGGAAACTTCATAATGAAAGTGGTAGTCAGGTCAAACCTCTTCTATCATCCTGTCAGTCATGAGGATAAATCACACTTTCAAAAACATCTAAACTAAATGAACTACTGAATCCTTGTGTAGGTGCAGACTGTGGGGAAATCAGTGAAAATAATGAAACATTTTATTCTGCTAAATTAACAGAAGGATAACAGTAAGTGTGAGATTGTTTGATATATGGATTCTGGGGTTTTTTTAGTGCGTAAACTAGCTAGAGATTGATTCTATGTCATGAATACCTCATCTACATTTGCATAAATCATAGAATCACAGAATAGTTTGGTTTGGAAGGGACCTTAAGGATCATCTGCTTCCAACCCCTCTGCCATGGGCAGAGACACCTTCCACTAGACCAGGTTGCAGATGTATTTAAAAATTGCGTCCTTTAATAAGCTTCTGATGGCTTACAGTCTTTTCTGGTTTTTGTGGTATTCCCAGCTCAGGATTTAACTTGTAGAACAGATGGAATTTGTGACAACAGCAACATTTTGAAAGAGTATTTCAATTTAATTTTGCTTGTCCTGGAAGTAAATCCTTTCTCTGTGTATTTGTAAATTGGACTGTTTCCTCATTGCTTACCAAAGAAAGGCAGGCATTACTTTATTTGAAGCTGCACTTCATTGAGAGAATTACAATATTGATAATTCAGTTAGGAATTTTTCCAGAAACCACAGTGTAACCAGCTATAGGCTGTATTGAGAATCTTAGAGAACATGAGTGTCCAATACATCCTTACTTATCTGAATTTATTGAAATTTCAACAGCAATACATCATGGACCTCATATTAAGCTTTCTGTTCAATGCTGAGTTGTTCACAGGGTTTGAAAACCTGTCTTACCTTCCTATTCTGGAGCAGATAGGCACTGTGAACCAGCACCAGATTAAGACTGCTTCTGAGAAATGTTAAACAGGATTGAGCTGGTATCCTGGCTTCGGCCATCTCTATGGCAAGAGCAACCTTAATACATGATTTGTGGCATCATGGCTCACTGCTTATAGAATGACAGTTCCTGCCATGAGGACTAGAAGGAGAGAGCAGCTATTTAAAATCAGGCAGACTCCCACATAGTATTAAATTCACAGCTGGAAGTTGCACTGGAGTTTTTCCTGCTTTAGAAAAAGAAGGAAAATGGCAAATGTTATTCTTAGTCTCAGTCACAATGAGCAGGATGAAATTTATATTTCTTTTTTTAATAACAGTTTTTACTTCTATCTACTGAAGTTATGGCATAAGATAGCTGAGGGGGAAAAAAAAGGCTGGATATTCTCCCTGTCCTCCTATAACTCCTAGTTCCTGTTTTCAGATCTTCTCTAGATCTAGGTGTGGACTCAATTACTTGCCATGAACAGAAGAGCTGCAGTCCATGTAAGATAGAATCTAGAATCATAGAATGTATTGGGTTGGAAGGGACCTCCAAAAGTCATCTAGTCTAACCCCCCTACAATAAGCAGGGACACCTCTAGGTCAAGTTGCTCAGAACCCTATCAAGCCTGACCTTGAATGTCTCCAGGGATGGGGCCTCTACCACCTCTCTGGGCAACCTGTTCCAGTGATCAACCACCCTTGTATTAAAGAACTTTTTCCTAATGTCTAACCTAAATCTACCCTTTTTCTAGCTTAAAACTGTTACCCCTCGTCCTGTCACTACAAATGTTAAGAACAGATCCTCCCCTGCTTTCCTGTAGGGGCCTCTTCCAGGTATTGGAAGGTCTGTATAAGGTACCTCTGGAGCCTTCCCTTCTCCAGGCTGAACAACCCCAACTCTCTCAGCTTATCTTCCTAAGAGAGGTGTTCCAGCTCTCTGATAATTTTTGTGGCTGTCCTCTGGACATGCTTCAACAGGTCCACATCCTTCTTGTGTTAGGGGCTCTGGAGCTGGATGCAGTACTTCACATGAGGTCTCACCAGGGCAGAGTAGAGGGGCAGAATTGCCTCTCTCAATCTGCTGGCCACCTTTCTTTTGATGCAGCCCAGAATGTGATTGGCCGTCTGGGCTGCCATTGAGCATTGGTGGCTCATATCCAGCTTTTCATCCACTAGTACCCCCAAGTCTTTTTCTACAGGGCTGCTCTCTAGCAGCGGCAACATTGTCACTGAGGATGAGGAAGAGGCTGAGGTACTTAGTGCAGCCTTTGCCTTGGTCTTTAATAGCCAGAGCAGTTATTCTCTGGGTACTCAGGCCCCTGAGCTTTAAGACAGGGATGGGAACCAGAATAATCCCCTCAAAATCTGGGAAGTGGTAGTCAATGACCTGCTATGCCAATTGGATGTGTGCAAGTCTATGGGGCTGGTTAACAGAGGAGGTCCTGAGATGACTGGAGACTTGCTGATGTGATGCCCATCTACAAAGGGCAGGAAGGAGGATCCGGGCAACTACGGGCCTGTCAGCCTGACCTCGGTACTGGGGAAGATAATGGAGAGGTTCATCTTGGATGCGTTCATGCAGCAAGTGTGGGACAACTGGGGGATCAGGCCTAGCCAGCATGGGTTCACAAAGGGCAGGTCGTTATTGACCAACCTGATCTCCTTCTATGACCGGGTGCCCTGCCTAGTGGATGAGGGCCAGGCAGTTCATGTTGTCTACCTGGACTTCAGTAAGGCATTTGACACCGTTTCCCACAGCATTCTGCTGGAGAAGCTGGCAGCTCATGGCATAGACAGGAGGACTCTTTGCTGGGTTAGAAACTGGCTGGATGGCCGAGCCCAGATTTGTGAATGGAGTTAAATGCAGTTGATGGCTGGTCACAAGTGGGGTCCCCCAAGGCTCAGTTCTGGGGCCGGTCTTGTTTAATATCTTCATTGATGACCTGGATGAGGGGATTGAGTGCTCCCTAAGTAAATTTGCAGATGACAGAAAATTAACTGGGAGTGTTGACCTGCTCAAGGGTAGGAAGGCTCTGCACAGGAATCTGGACAGGTTGGATTGATGGGCTGAGGCCAGTTGTATGAGGTTTAACAAAGCCAAGTGCCGGGTCCTGCACTTCAGTCACAACAACCCCCAGCAATACTACAGGCTTGGGGAAGAGTGGCTGGAAAGTGGGGAAGTGCTTGTGGAAAAGGACCTGGGAGTGCTGGTGGACAGCTGGCTGAACATGAGCCAGCATTGTGCCCAGATGGCCAAGAAGGCCAATGGCATCCTGGCCTGTATCACAAATGGTGTGACTAGCAGGAGTAGGGAGGTGATTGTCCCCATGTACTCAGCACTTGAGACCTCACCTTGAGTACTGTGTCCAGTTTTGGGCGCAACAGTACAAGAAGGACATGGAGGTGCTGGCACAGGTACAGAGAAGGGCAACAAAGCTGCTGAGGGGTGTGGAGAGTATGTCATATGAGGAGCTCCTGATGGAACTGGGATTGTTTAGCTTGGAGAAGAGGAGGCTGAGGGGAGATCTCATTGCTCTCTACAGCTACCTGAAAGGAGGTTGTAGTGAGGCTGGTGCTGGTCTCTTCTCCCAGGTAACCGATGACAGGATGAGAGGTAATAGCTTCAAGTTGTACCAGGGGAGGTTTAGATTGGATATCAGGAAGGCGTTCTTTACTGACAGAGTAATCAACCATTAGAACAGGCTGCCCAGGGAGGTGGTGGTGTCACCATCCCTGGAGGTGTTTAAAAAAAAAAAAAACAGGTAGATGTGGCACTTCAGGACATGGTCTATGGGTTAGGGAGATGTTTGAAGAAGGTTGGACTAGATGACCCTAGAGGCCTTTTCCAACCTAAATGATGCTGTGATTGTGTTGTTTCCCAGCCTCTATTTATAATGCTGGTTGCCCTGACCTAGGTTCAGGACCCTGCACTTGGCCTTGTTGAACCTCATGAGGTTCCCCTGGGCCCACCTTTTCAGTCTGTCCCAGTCCCTCTGAATGGCATCCTGTCTCTCTGGCATATCACTGCACCACCCAGCTTGGTGTCATCAGCAAACTTGCTGAGGGTGCACTCAATGCCACTGTCAATATAATTAATGAAGATATTAAACAAAACTGGTCCCAGTATGAACCCCTGAGGGACACCACTTGTCACCTTTTTCTGTCTGGACATCGAGCCATTGACCACTACCCTGGATAGGGCCATCCAGCCAATTCCTTATCCACTGAACAGGACACCCATCAAACTGGTATTTCTCCAATTTAGAGAGAAGGATGTTATGGGGAACTATGTCAAACGCCTTGCAGAATTCCAGATAGATGACATCCTCTTCACTTGTCCTCTGATGGAGTCACTTCACTGTAGAAAGCCACTAGATTGGTCAGGCAGGACTTGCCCCTAGTAAAGCCATGCCACTCTCTTGGATGACCTTCCTGTCCTCCATGTGCCTTAGCATATCTTCTAGGAGGATCTGTTCCATGATCTTATCAGGCAGGTCAGTAGTTCCCAGGTTCTTCCTTTTTCTACTGTTCTTTAAAAATGGTGTAATATTTCCTTTCTTCCAGTCACTAGGGACTTCACCTGACTGCCATGACTTTTCAAATAGCCTGGAGAGTGGCTTGGCAACTGCATCAGCCAATTCCCTCAGGACTCTGGGATGCATCTCATCAGGTCCCATGGACTTATGTATGTTTAGGTTACTCAGTCACAAACCTTGTCCTCATATATAGTAGGAGGGTCTTTGTCTCCCTGGTGCCTGTCTCATGGGCCATAAACTTGAGAGCTCTGACGTGAGAAGTTGGCAGTGAAAACTGAGGCAAAACAGTTGTTGAGGACCTCAGCCTTCTGCTTGTCTGTTGTTACTAGCTCTCCATTGCTGCTCATCGAGAGAGGACACTTCCTTCTCTGGTTTACATACCTGTAGAAGCCCTTCTTGATTTTCTTTGCATCCTTTGCCATGTTCAGCTCCAGGTGTGCCTTGGCCTTGCTGATCTCACCCCTACACAAACGGGCAATGTCCCTGTACTCTTCCCACAATATCTATCCTTGCTTCCACTGTCTGTGCAGTTCTGTTTTGCCTTTTATTTTGACCAGCAGGTCTTGACTCAGCCATGCTGGTCTCTTTCCTTCCTTGCCTGATTTTGTACACATGGGGATTGAGAGCTCTTGCGCTCTACAGAAAGCATCCTTAGAAATCTGCCAGCCCTGCTCTGCTCCCTTGTCCCTGAGGACTGCTTCCAAGAGGGTCCTATTGACTAACTCCTTGAAGAGGTGGAGGTTTGCTTTCCTAAAGTTTGAGTCCTGACTTTGCTTTTCATCTGCCTCATAACTTGTATCTGCTTTCTGATAGATAAAATATAGATAGATCAATAACTGGTGCTGCTTTCTGTTTGTGTAGTTCAAGTGCTTATGCCATTGTTTTCTCTGAAGAATGAGTGCGAAGTATAATCTTTTTCCTTCTGCTGTTATTTATTGCATGATGGAAAGAAGAAACAAGCTCTGCCAAGGTTATAAGTGAGGGCTGCCTCTTCAGCCCTAGAGAATGCCATAAGCAAGAGCAGGGTGGCAGAGTACTCCAAGGTTTTCCTCAGAAGTGATGGAGGAAGAGGTAACTGAGTGCAAAGGCAATGAAAATTCAGGGCACAGTGGGATGCAATCATAAAAACAGAGGTGTCATGCTGAGTTTTGGTTTGTCCATGCCACTGCTGTCCCCAACTGGTGGACCTGCAAGTGGTTTTAGCAGCAGCTGTTCAAATCCCTGACAGGAAGTGGCTACAATATTCTGATTTGTGCCAGTCTGAAATGTCTCAGAGCTGCCCAGGGTGTTTGTGCAAGAAAAACAAAACAAAATCTTGAGCAGCAGAAAACTGCTTGTGTTGGTGTTTCTTTCTGAAGCACCATTTTGACCACTGCTGATGTCACTGCAGCAACAGAAACAGTTTCCATAGCAGTTAATACTGCAGCTAATAGAGTTAAAAATCTGATATAGAGGGAGAGACTTTAAAAAGGCTATAATACTTCTGCAGAAATTATACTCCTATTTGGTACATTTGAGGAGTGAGTTTATTTCATTGTGTGTTTTTTGGTTGGTTTGTGGTTTTTTTCCTTGGAAAACCATTACAGAGGTGACTTGGCACTTTGGTTCCTGCATAGCTGCATCATTCAGGAGTGGTTTGCTAAGGGCCCATTGAAATTTGCATTATTTACTTAAATATTGTTATGCTCAAAATCTTGTCTTAAGCAGAAAGAAATATATCATATGGAGAGACAAGGATTTATTGTTAGCTGAACTGAAACCTGAACAATCACACTGAAATATACCAAACAGTGGTTTTGTCCAACTATACTAATACAAGTGCTTTTGTTCCCAAAGAAATGCAGTACAGCTTCATTAGGAATAATACTGTCAAAATCATTATATAATAAGTCTTAAGGATATCTATGTGTTCTCTATGCTGGTTCTTCTAAAGTCTCTCCAGGTGCCAAGGTCAGGAGCACCAGTGTGGCTGGAAGGAAATTCTCAAGTGTCTCAGCGAGCTGGGTCTTCTCCAGGAGGAGCTCAGCAGCCCCTTTCCTTCCAGCCTTGCATTTACCTGCAGCTGTTTTTGTTTCACCGTCAATCTGCTCCCACAAAGGGCTGTTGTTTGTCAGGCAGTGACTGTCGTGGGAGTGAGGATACCACCATGTTCTTAAGACCTTCAGGGAGCTACTGTGATAGAAAGAAGATACAATTGTATCTAGGTAGTCAGAATTAGCAGTTTTTACTCAAGTGAGGACTACTACTGAACAGCTGTAAATCAAAAACATGGGATACTGGTAGAGAAGTAGAGAAATGAAAAAAAAACAACTTTGTAGTTTTGACATTCATTTTTGCCAGATTTACCCCATTCTGGTTACATAGGTGACATTACTCTGGTAAACTTAGGCTTGTATTTGGTGTATATGGGTATGTCTGATCCACTGTATTGTTTCTACTTGCTAAGCAAATCAAAGGTATTCACGTCATCTATTCTTTTTAGAAGTCTGGTTTAGGTACTTGGAATCATTGTCCTACAGGCAATTCTGTCTTGCTATATGACAGTGCAGGGAATTTAAATTCCTAATTTCTCTTAATACAGTCTGCAGTGAGCCACATAAAATCCTCTTCTCTCTCCTCCTATGAGTGATTCATGCAGTTTGATAGAAGTTGCTAAATTAATGTTGCTAACACCTTATCAATTGTGTCAAAGAAGTTTTCCATAATTCATTCCTTGTACAACCGTCATGTACAATTTTAAATCATGATATTGCAGTCTGAAACATTCTGATGGACTTACGCATTTTTGCAGAGGTTCAGTGACTTCACAGTGAATTGGAAAGGGTATAAATGAGTAAAAGTCCATCTTCATAGATCCAAATAGAAAATCAGAATGAATTTACTTAAATATTGATTATTTTTAATTCCTTATAAACCTGGAACTCAGAAATGGTATTAGCAGCCTGAGACATAATATGGGTGTTTAAGATGTCTCAGTGTTTTGAATACTATCAAAATTAAACTATTAGTGTGACACAGGAACTAATATGCTCCTATAGCCTTTTATTTTTTTAAAGGTATTGCAAAACAACCTTGGAAAAAAAAAAAACACCCAAAAGGTTAGTTGAATTGTAGAGGATTTGTTTCTTGGTCTTTCAGAGTCACAAGTTGTATAAAACTGTTTCAACAAGTAGCAGAAGGGGCCAATAATTGTCCAAAATATGATTCTTAAATATTCTGTGAAAGTAATGGGAAGAAGAAAATGAAAGATAAGAGGATAAGATTGCTTAAAAAAAAAGCTGGACAGTGTTTCTGTCAACATGAAAAAGATAACACCTCTTGTAATGATGTCACCTTTGGGGAATCAACACATCAGTATGCAATGTCTAACAAACTGTGCAGGAGACATTCATCCAAGAGAAATGTCATGCCCAGAGGTGCTGCAGTTCTGACGGGCTGAGAAAAACATTTGTAAGTCAGACAAGAATGCTCACTGTCATGGAGCAAGAAACTTTTTCCTTTTTTAGCTTTTCTTCTTTATACCTAATAAGCAATATTAAAAATATTTAAATGATTATAATTGTATGCATTTTTTTCAAAATTTTGATTGTAAATTATGGTTGGAAGTAAAACCACGTTAATGAAGTTAAGTCATTGTCTTCTAGTAGATTGCTGCTATTTGGGATGGAAAATGAAATTTTGCTTTAGGCAAGCAGAAAAAAGGTGAAACAGTCAGCATTTTAAGTCAGACTCTCAGACTCTCTTTACAGAAAGCCATGCCACAAAGTTTTTAATGTGAGCAGTGGGTCTGCACAATGGATTTGTTTTGTTGTAACAACTACATTCAGCTATTCACAAAACAAACTTTTTTGACAGTTTTTTTTCTCAAAAGAGTTTTGAAAAGGTCAAAGCTTTTTGACCTTTTCAAAATGAAAGACCTCACTTTTTTCACCAGCAAATGACATTTTGAAAAATAAGCTAATCCTAGTGAAACAATTGTCTTAAAGGTCATAACCAAATGACCTAGACCAAATTAAAAAAAATACATGGTGAAAATTTTGTTTTCTCTCTTACATTCTGTTAAAAGGAAAAATGTTTATGATTTTTGAAGCATTTATACAATGACAAGAGAATTCCTTTTCCAGTTGCACTGTAACCTGTTGAAGATTCAGATTTTAGACATGTTTTTATCATCTCTCCACCCAAGGAGACTGATTAGATCAAGTTGCTGGAATTTTACAGATGAATTTTTAACATCTTCAGGGCTGTATCTCCATCACCTGTCTGGATAACCTGTTCCAGTGATTTGACCACCTTCATGGTAAATTTGTACATAAAGTTGGAATATCCCATGTCTTTATGAAGAAAAGCTGAGACACTTGGGGTTGTTCAGCCTGGTGAAGAGAAGGCTACAGAGTGACCTTATTGCAGCTTTTTAATCTTAAAGGAGGTTTATAAGAAAGATGGAGAAAGGCTTTTTACCAAGGTCTGTAGTGGCAGGGCAAGGGGCAATGGCTTTAAACTGAAAGAGGGTACATTTTAAATTGGGTAAAAGGAAGACATTTTTAGTTGTGAGTGTAGTGAGTCCCTGGTTGTCCAGTGAAGTTGGCCAGAGAAATAGCAGGTGTTCCATCCCTGGAAGTGTTCAAGGTTGGGTTGGATGGAGCTTTGAACAACTGGGTTTAGTGAAATATGTCTCTTCCCATGGCAGGGGAGTTGGACTAGATGATCATTGAAGGTCCTGTCCAACCCAAACCATTCTAGGATTCTATGAGTCAGTGTTGCAACCTGTGTCTACTGCCTGTCATCCTCTGCTGTCCATGTCTGTTTTTCTGTCTTTGGTGTTGTCTGTAAACTTTTCAAGCTCTGACTCACCATTTGGCTCCTTAAAAAGGACTTTAAATACTATTGGCCCTACTGTCAATCCCAGGGATGTCTCTATTTAGCATCTGCCAGCTGAACTTTGCTAATTGCAACCCTCTGAGGTCAATGTTCCAGACAATTTTCTACACACCTTTTAACCTCCTTATCTATTCTGTATTTGTTATTTTGCTACAGAGGTATTAAGGGAGACAGTGTCAAAGGGTGCCTTGTTAACATCAAGGCATGGCATATGCAGTTTCCTGCTACCCACGTATTAGGTACCACATGATACAGTCTGTGTTCAAGAGCATGATAGAATACTCTCTCTCTTACAGTAGTTTTGAATCCAGAGCGCTGCATGGAAATAGTTTGGAGAAAGGCAATTTAAGTTTTTCTGTGTAAATCTCTATAACTCTTTTTTTGTCTCTCTAAAATTTTTTTAATACAATCTGGTGCAAATAGGACCTCAAAGAAATTACCTTTCAATATTTAATTAAGCTGTTTCTGAGAACAAGTAAGCATTGGATTATAATGAAAGTTTGTAAGTTTGTGAGATGTGTATCAGGTTTATAACTGACTTTTTAAAGAAGGGTAGCAAAATAATTTCTACTGCACTGAGAACTATGATGTTACCAGAACTTTAGTAAAAGTTGCAGTGTTCAGGGCAATTTGACTCCAAGTCTATATGGCTTTTGTGTTAGATCTCACCAGTAGCAGTGTTCGTTACGATCATGGTAAGAAAAGCACTCAGCCTCCGTAAGGGATTGCTGAGAATGCTGTTTATTGAGCTAACAGAAAAATGAAAGAGGATAGGTGATCTCATGGTCCTTCAGATGTGAGAACCCCAGGTTGTGCAGTGTCATCAGATGGATCTCCAGTCTGGGCACAGCATGTGGTGGAGATCCTGTCTGTGGAGAGAGTGGCTGTAACTGTAGTCTTTAGAGGCGTTCTAGTATTTTTTTTTTTGGAGGAAAACTGGTCTATTTATGATTTCTATGGTGAAAGAAATGGATGTTTACATAAGAACTTGCTGCTTCACTTTAAGGCAAAGACAAGGACACAGAGGTGGTGTAACCACTGGTACTGAGTATGAGCTGTCTGCAGCTGCCTCCTCTGTTACAATTGGCTGTTTATCCTGCAGCCAAAGGATAAGTGCAGAACAACACAGGCCTGAAGGCCACCCTGCATGTGCAGTGTAGTACAGGACAGCACAGGCTGTAGCTACTCACATTGCCTGGTACGTGGATCCCCTCCTCCTCAGTGTACAATAGTCTTTTGGTTGGGATCATTACACCTTCCACACTGCATTTCATGTTCTTTGGGCTACTGCCAGAAGTTGCTGTGAAACATGTGTCCTTCCAACTGGAGACCAGTAGGAGAAGCACCAAATCCAACAGAAGTATATAGATGATCTGTACTCTTCATCCCTGTCCTTAGAGAATGTTGTCACATCATCTTTGCTGTCTTGTCTTTATATTAAATACTAAATAGATATCTGTAATCCAGAACAGGGTGTTTTTCACCTGTATGGAGAAGAAATGAACACCAAATGAATGTCACAACTGGTTTTGGCACTCAAGTGCCTATAGAAGGGGAGTGGATGCACACTAGATGGCTTCTCCAAAGAATGAAAGATGTTGAAATGAGAGGAAAAAAAGGAATTGGAAAAGTTCTGTCATTTTCTAATCTAACACAAAGGCAGTTACCAAGAATCCCAATAAACAGTCACAGATGAAATTCAATAAAGCAGAAAAAGTGTGGGCTAAGTTTTTATTCTTCTTGTGTTACTGTGGACCTACTCCTGTCAGATTAGTGACTGTAATTGACACACTATGGGGAATAGAAGAGGGAATAGTTGGAATCAAGTTGAGCTGGTAGCAGGTTTATTTGTCTATCTTCTCTTTTGCTCCATCCAATATACTTTTTTACTTTCCCAGTAATTAACTTCTATGGGTATTTAATTTAATTCTCTCAGCATCAGCCTTTCTCAATTATTGTTTTTCCAATATTTATTCCCTGTATGGTGGCAGTCCTGGCTTGTTCAATTATCCTTAAGGGTGTTTCAGTTTTTCTTACTTTTTTTGTAGTGTTTTACAGTCAAGTACTACAAGTTTGATTAAAGTGGTAGTTTGGTCTGACTCATTTATGGGCTTTAAATGCCTTTCTCCAAGTGCTACAACTGAAAGCTTTTTGAGGAGAGTGGAAGAGGGGGAGTTGTCTATTTATTTTGACATGTAAGGACTAAATTTAGTCTTCATGCAAACAAACTTTAACTGAGATTGAGGAATAAAGACTGCAGTATTTGTATCCAAAATACTGGATTTTTATGTTCATGCCATTAGTATCTACTAAGAACCATGAAATAGGGTGCTGCAAATGCAAAATTATATAAGAAGTTAAATCTTCCATCCTTATGTTTCAGTTTTATCTTAAGATGCCATAAATTCCTGTTGGGGTACTTAATAGGGAGAAATCCTATTTCTCTCTCAAGTAGCTGGAGAAAGAACAGCAAGACAAAGGCTGGTGTGAGGTTTAGCAGATCACAGCCCCTCTTCAGCTGTTTTTGGTGACAAATACCCAGCATTCTTCATACTGAAGTGAAAGCTATCCCCTTTGGTACAGCAGGCCTATGGACAACAATCCCCCTCTGAAAAAAGTGCACTAGATCTTCTGAACCAAGAACATTGTGCTCAGATAAATGAGAATTAGAGCCTTTCTCTTATTAAACAGTAAATGAGGAATAATTCTGAAGAAGGAACTGGAAACAAAGAAATCTGTGAGAAAACAAAAGAGTTTTAGCTGTTCAACTTAGTAATACATAAATGTATGTATAACTTAAACTTATCCTCACCTCAGCATGTGCTTTCACTTTTGTATGTTCAATTCTCATCTTTTATTGAGGACAAGGGGTTCTTAAAATTTATGTGAATTTCTGATTTTTGTCTGGTTTATTAAAAGCCTATTAGTGTAATAAATGCTGAATATTGTCTCATTCTTAATAACTGAAAAATGCTGCTCTGTTTGTGAAGGAACAAAATCACATCTGCATATTGAGTCCAGAGGCTTAAAATAATGACTTGGCATTTTTTTGATTGGTGGATGGACAAATATTGAATGACTGAATCATTGCCCCTTAAGTTAAATACAGAAATACTGCAGATGTAGCTTTTGCTAGTTATGACTTTCAGATAATCCTTGGGACTCCTGTGCCTCCAAATGCAATTGTCAACTGACCCAGAAATATCATGGCTGTTTATGTAATTAGGCGGTTCACTCATGGTATAACTGCAAGCAAATACAATAGAACACAGAATGATTTTGTTTAGTTTGCAGTTTTAGCAAGGGATCATTTGAGTAGCATATAAGAGTAGGGACATTTTTACTTATCCACTTTTTTTTTCCCCCTCCATGACAGATCCTATTACAAAACATGTATGACTGAAGCAATGTTTTGGACAGACCTCAAAGCAGAGCTTTTCAGAGAATAGAAGTTAAATACTATAAAGTTTCTCATGACTTTAGGGTTTGTTTGAATTTGGGAAGAAAAAACACATTTTCTGTGAGAGAAAAATGCTGAAAAAATCCTTTGACGTTTTAAAATGTTTTTTTGTACTTTGACCTTGAGTAAAAATCTGGGCAGAAGGTAATTAAAGTAAAATTGAAAAGGTTGATTTTCAAAAGAATGTTTCAGAATTGGTTATTTGCCTCTTTCATTCTGAAAAACATTGCAGTGACATTGCAAATCATTACTATTGTGAACAGAATTATTCTCAACTGCAATGCTGATTTCCTGTAGTGGAGTTACCCACAAAGCAGAGAGTAGCTACTCAAAATGTGTATTTATTGTAATCAAAATTACTTGGCACTCCTTCCAACAAAATTAAATTACAGGTTGAGATGTTGGTCAGGAATATACTACTACACAACACCTTCCTTACCTTTTAAAGTCTATTCTTTCTAGAAAGGTGAACCAAAATGTGCACACTTACTCATGAAGGGAAAACCTCCTGCACAAGCATACCTAAAGGGGGCAAGGGTTCACTCAAAGATACATCCAGAAGAAATATTCACTCACCAAAGGTGGGGTGAGGCTCGCTCAATCTGTGGAAGTAACCTTGGATGGTATGCTATGTGTCCAAGGGGAGGGTGTGGCTGGGAGGCCCCCTTGCTCCAAGGGAACCAATTCAAAATTGGCTCTCTAGCAGGGCTTCTTTTAGACACTAGTAGAGTCTGATGTGGTGTTTCTAACTAGTTGAGGGCAAAGCAGACCAAGGGCCTAGACCCTGAGGCCTGTTAATTTCCATGAGGTGGCTTTTAATGGCTGTGAGGCACAGAACTGATCTTTATCAGGTGTCTGGCAAGCCCTGGCCTTTATTAGGTTATTGTCAGAGCAGATGCACCTGCAACTCTTCCTCATGTGAAGAAAAAACAGGTAAAGAAAATCTTCTAAAGTTTTTTAAGAAGTGGCTTCTTTATTTACCCACAGTGGCAAATATAATTAATGTAAAGCAAAATATATATGGAGAAGTGCATGAGATTATGAAGTTTAAGTAGTTATTATTTTAAAGGATAGGGAAGCTCATGTATGTTGAAGTGCTTCCTCATCTAACAGAACATCAGTCTTAAAAGTCTATGTGAAAAGCAGCTACCAGTTTTTGCCAAACGTCATAAGAGCTAGGTATGGTCTGCAGCTTAAGCTATATGTTCAGATCTCTTCTATATTACCCATGGAATGGTCTGTCATCAGTATTTATATGTTTAATTCAAAAAAATATTATTGATCAGCTGTGCTCTCAAACCAGATGGTATTAAGGACATATCTTTGTCAGGTGTACTAAGAAGATAAACTAAGGTACTTCAAAAATACTTGAGACTTCCATGGCCATGAGGCATTGCATAACTGAAGCTTGTGGGATCAAGGAGGACCAGCATTGGTAGTTGTACATATTCATATTAGAAAATATTAAAATACTTAATGAGCTGATGAGCTGATAGGTCTTTAATTAATGTGTCTTTTAGCATGTTCATTTTGCAGTGTGTATTTTTCCATACCTATTTTTTTTTTCCTTTAAGAGAGTTATAAGATGTTGATAGGTTTAAGAGAATACAAAAACTGGAGCTTTAAAGAAGAACATATTATGTGAGACTTCTTGTAAAATTGCAAGAATTTGGAAAACAGCAGGATTAATGAATAGCCTAATTCTAATTTCTGATGGCAGGATCTATAAAAATAAATAGCACCCTTATATTTGTTAGGTGATTTTCTGGGCTAAAGAGAATGTGTTACAGAATTACTGAAGTGGAACTTTCAAAATGATGATCAACAGGGTAGCAGTAGAAACCAGACTTGCTCTCCAGGCTCTACTGGCTGTATTAGCGTTCCGAGTTTAGACGTGTTGCTCAAAAGCACTCACATTTTCATATCCTAATTTGGAGCTGAGAAATCCTAACTGCTTTTTTTCCTTGTTTTAAATGTTACAACATGGGTGTGACACCATTCAGTATCACAATGTGGGACCCAACCTTGCTGTTCTCCTTTGCTGCTGGGCTTAGATCATGCATATTTTGCTTTCACTTCTAAAGGAAAAATTGCCTTCTGAAGTATACGAGGAAGGGATGTTTTTTTTTGCTATTCCAATGTTTGGAGGTATTTTAGCAATGAATATGAATCAAGCTCGTCCTGTTATGTTTTGTTAGTTTTTTGTCAAGTCTGTTTTTGTGGTTTTCGGCTGTCTAAGGTTACTCAACCAGAATGGCCCCTTACACAAAAGAATCATTTCCTAGGGCTATGAATAGCAGGCCACAGACCTTGAACTGGACTCTGAATTCAGAAAGTACTAACACAAAGAGAATGCAAAGATGACATGTCTGTGACAATCTATTTTGCTCAGCAAAATGGATTGCAGTTAAAGCGTAATGTTTTGTATTAAATGGAGACAAGCTCCTTAAAAAGCCTCCATTTCTGAGTATGAGGTGCAGTAATCAAATCTACAAACTAAGAATGAGTGGATCAGCTTGCAAGATATTATTCCTCAGTCAAGAAAATTGAGCAGAGTCCTGTATAACGTGCCTTTTTCTCTCCATTGTGGCACCTTGTCATCTCATCTTTGGTATGCCCAGGTTTTTTAGAAGATGAAATGTGTTGGAACAATGGAATTGCTCTACATATGTTTGCCATTTTAGCTTATGTTATCTCATCATCTTTATTGGCTCCTGCACTTAGGCTATCCATCCTTCTAGCCATGAAATACACTGATCTAATTGCAAACTTGAACTATCACCAAAACCAGAAATAAGTTCTCCCTGTTAACACAGGAATTTGAGTCTCTGCTTCATAGAAGCTTATTGCGTTTGTGTTTAAATTTTGGGCACGTGAATTGTACTTAGTATTTTAAGATCTTCTTTTCATTTTTTATCAGGATAATATTTTTTATGTATGAAATAATTTATTTTTTTTATCTATAGTAACAGCATGGGTGATAACAATGTTCACTTTAATGGTATTCAGCCACAACATAACAGACTTAATCAGTGGGTAGTGAGCAGAAATTGTTTGAATTAATTAGGAAATAGGTATCTAACCCTGGTGATGCTGCCACTTCTGCTGCCTGAAGCATACTACCTGCATATTTTCTGCTGCTATATCTCAGAAGTTGAAGGGAAAGGGACATGTAGTAGATTTTCACATGCTGATTTGATGAGAATTAATCAAAATCTTGTAAGAAATACATTTTATGTTGGTTAACATCATGATGAGTAGCAATGGCTTGTTAAGTATTCCAAGATACTTCTAAAATCACAAGATGCATTCTGTTAATAGAATATAGATAGTATCCAGGGAGGGAAACCCCCAAATTTCTGAAACAGTTGCATTACAACTGAGAATACTACTGCCTTACTGCACCTGGAATTATATTTGCCAAAGGAAAAAAAAATCTTAAGACAGAAAATACTGGTATATATCCTATCCAAGGAATTCTTCTGAGCCTGAAACTGCATTTCAGTGACCCTCAGAATGCTACCAAGGTCATCTAGTCATCCAGCCCTTTGCTTCTGTGCTACAGCCATTCATGCAAATTAAAGCTGCCTGCAGGCCTGCTGCAACTTGCAATATGCACGTAGCTCTTCAAAGAATTCTGAATATGTACAACTAGATTATTGGGGTTAACTTTCTATTCCAGTTCTTCTTTTATTTGTCAGTTTGAGATTCATGTTACCTCTACCCTTCTTCATCTCATACCATACATCCAATTTGCACATTCTACAAGAAAGAATGACTTTTTTTGATGTATAGTGAGATGTGGTCAAAGGGAAAAATTACATAAGGGAGGAAGAAAGCCTAGAGAAAGTGCTGGGATGTGTCTGCCACAAAAACCGAGCATGTATTCTCATTTGCTTTCTTGAACGTTTTCGGTGTTTGTTGTTGCTCTCATAATTTTGTTACGACTGCAAGCAGGAAAATAAGCAGCATTTTGAATTTCACTTGGTATAAACTATGTTAGAATTGTGTTGTTGTGCATTTGTGGCTGCATAGTGACTAAAACAGATGTGGCTTTTTGGGGTGAGCAGTGTTCAGGCGCTTATATATTTGGGATTGCTCAAGGGGCTGATGGATTCAAAGGAGATGGCTCAGTGTTATGGCAGGAGTGAGGGCAAAGAAAGAGCAATATAACTCAGAGTGCTGAGGCTACCTACTTAATACAGACTCTTTAATTCGTATGTGTATTTATTTCCTCATAGCACTGTAGAACTTCACATGCAGCAGAAATCGTAATAGAACTACGTTCCACAGGGGAGCTGTCAGGCAGCCAAGCTCAGCTTTTTGTGCCATTTCATGAAACTTCTGGGGTTAGCTGTCAATGAGTTGATCAAATCTTACCTTGCAGTGAGGGCATGGTAACCTTAAGAGCACTCTTTTTTTTTACGGGGGAATGAGCTTTCATTTTTGGCTAAATCATACAGTTATGAAAACTTACAAAGCAAAAGTCACTCTCCTGTAATCATCCTTTTCCCCTTTTTCAAAAGCTGTAAGACTAAACTGTATGAAAGAAAATTAACACCAAAGAATAGCTAAAATCAGACACATCCAGTTAGGAAAACAGACTCTTGGGCAGAGGTCAAGGTTAGACAACCTGAACTCTCCTGAGAAAGAGGATTAATTTGTTTCTGACTGGACGTTTGCTTTGAGCTTCCTCTGTAGCTCATCCATCTAGATGTAGCATCTCAGGTCATTGTAAGATGGAGTCATCTTCTGTTTCCCATTTGGGACTGTGATAAAAGCACTACTTGAAGCCCTGTTTCCTTCTGAGTTTCTTGTAACTGCTTTAAAAACATTTCTGAAAACATTATAAGCTGTTCCTGTGGTACTTTGCCCAAGTAATTTCCAGTGATTCTTGGCATATATCTATGTGAAGTGATCACTACTTATAAACATAGTCAAGAAAATGCGGGCATAACTTCACAATGTGAGCATAGCTTCTTGGGCGTTTTGCCAGTGTTTTGGAAACAAGCTCTTTTGCCTTTGCCAGGCAAGAAGGCAGCCCTAGCAGTCTGGAACATGTGACTAGTCTCCTGCCTGCTCCTCTTTTGGAACTAGAGGTCTCAGGTAGCCTCTTTTCCTCAGATTTTGCCAAAAATTAACTTGGTTTCTGACTGCTTGTAATACAAATTGTAGCAGATGAGGAGACTGGAAGAACAATATCCTTGATTCTTGTCTGTATTTCTATTTTCTTTTCAAGTTCAAGGAATGTCAATGTCTCAAATGGTTGAGAATTTTATGTGTAGTTTTTAAAAGCAGAAAGCAGAGCTTAGAAAAAACTAAGTTGGGGGGGGGGGGAGAGAATGGGGGAAAGTGGTTTGATTATTTTTAATTAAAAAAAACCCCAACAACTAGCAAACAACATAAAAAATTACTTCCAGTCAGATGGAAGGCAACTTAAATGTATTGACTTTATCAAACTGAAATGTTTTGCTTTAGATCAGTTGGTCAGTTACTGTTTGAACAACAGCTTCAGGAGAGCTAGAGCTGTGGTGCCTTTCATTGCTGGACTGTAGCTGTCAAAATCCATTGTAGTTTTTTAGCTGGTTGAATCACCTCTATGCATCAGGGCAGGCTACGTCTGTGATGCAGCAGAACTTGTGCACTTCTTTTCCAAATGCGCTGAGATCAGAAGCATACGTGGTTCTCGGACTGCTTCTGTGTCACTGTTAGTAACTCTCTGGTTCCTACTGCTTGTTGTAGGAAGTCTGAAGATCATTCATGACATGAAAGTGATCTAAGTGGTTTGAGATTTTTGTGTATTGGAGGGAATAAAAATATAAAGAGCCGTGGTAACTAGCCTATGCTAGTTGAAATTATGTATTTTAAAATTCCTTTCAATCAAAAATGTCAAAGTGGGATACTTCGTCTTATCCACGCAGTCAGTAAAAAAAAAAAAAATTTTAGATTAAACAAAAGGTTGAAATACCAGGATTTCCTACAACATGCCAGCTTTTACTTTTTATAGATTCCAGTTGCATACTTCAGCTCAACTTGCTGATATGAAGGAATCATATCTTGGGAATAATAGTCAGTTACTAAGGACTTAATTATTGTCACTAGTATAGGCTTTTTGGTCAGATGGTTTCCGACATGACATTTGAAATCATTTCAGAAAATAGTTAAATCAGCTGTAGCTTACCTTTTCTGTTGTTGCATGTTGTCAAAATTACTGTGAATTCAAAAAACACACATAATTATACATATCAAAAGGGCATATAAAATTGTGTGATTGTTTTTATTTTTTTTTTATGTTACAATTCTCCCTGTCCTTGGGAGTATGTTTAGCTGAGCAAGTGGAGCCAGTATTCACTCAGATCCCTCAAACCTGTGCTTGCATCATCGGTGATGTTTTATTCACAAAACTTCATGGAACTTTCCTATTAAGGTACAAAAATCTTTTAGATTCTTTTTTCCTTCTACACTCATACTGCCAGATCAAGCACAATACACCCACAGCCTTTCTAGACAGAGAGGAGAATTTGGCTTATCATGAAAAGCAGAAAAAACCCCTCAAAGCAGTGCAGTGAGGGGGAGTGCTGGAGCTGTCCGGAAGAGAACTCTGGCAAATAAGTGCTTCCCACGCTCAGTCTGCTGCACCCCTTCTGCTCGTTCCGCTGGGTAGAGGCAGCAATGGGACAGCTATGGCCAGGAGGGGAATGGTAATGTAGAAGAGAAGGTACATTATATCATAGAAGAGGCAGAGATAACCAAAGTGCTTTATGTTAGTGGTTACAATCAGATAATAGATAGAAAGAATAGACAGTACCTTTTCCTAGTCTATAAGCAGACATACATTCCTGCTCCAGTGATACTCTACTCATGCACTAGTATGCATGTGCCAGACTTATCTTGTAATACTTTTCAGCTGTTTGCATGTTGCCTTGAGCACTAAATGAGTCCTGCAGAAGTTTTCTTCATTGGCTCATTGAGCTTCCTTTGGGAGGGGAAGCTGCCCATACTCTACAAGGTAGAAGGCAATCCTTCTACCCATTCAGGAAGAAAAAGAAGGAAAAGAAGCAGCTTGATGTGTAGGAAGTAAATTATGTAATCCATTTATGCCCTTTAATTTGAAGCTTTTAGGGAAAAAAAAAATGGACTCTCATGTAGCCGGTAACAATCAACAGTCTCTGCTACCAAACAACCATGCACTTACTAACGTGTGGGCTTGTTATTATCAGAATTCCAGTTACACTTTCAGGTAAGAAAAGTTTTCAATTTCTGGCCACATTTCTATTATGGGAAGCAGTAAACTAACTAGGCAGGGGACACTGAGTGTAGGTAGCCGGTTCCCATCTTCCTTAGTTGTATTATTGGGTAAGCATGCACACATTTAGCAAACAGCAGTATTGGAGCCATGAAAGTCTAAGAATAGAGATGTGGGAAGATTTGTAGGAAAAAGTTATATCTTTTATTGTACAAGCTGAAGGGACTGGCGAGGTAGGGGAGAAAGAGCTGAGCTTTCAGACATACAGACAGGTCTAAGCGAAGATGGGAGGTGTTGCTGTAAACTCAGCTTATTTCGATCAATAAGCGAAGCAAGTTAGTATGTGTTTACATGGTCATTTTGTTGCAGATTGGGTGTCACTTTTGAATAGGATCTCCCAATCATCTTAACTTACTGTGCTTGATCCATGGCAAGGAACAAGCTCAGAATTCATACCAGGTATTGCTGTGGAATCCAGTTTTCAGCATCATATTTAAACTAATCCAAAGTAGTCCCTCAAAATGCATATATGTGGATACTGACTCCTGTGCTCAAATTATCATGTTCAATAGATCAGCTTCTACTAAACTAGTTTTTAAGACAGGTATAAACTTCCTATGTAAGTAGTTGTTCACAGCATTTTTAAGCTTGCTGCCTCTGCTTCGGAACAAGGCTTGCACGTCTGAAAACAAAGTAGGTGAAAAAACAGACATCAGTTTGCATAATAATAATAATGTCTGCTTACAAACTTTGTCTTGCATTTCTGACTGCTTAAGAGGCATTCTTACAAATGCTAATGAAGAGCAGTTGTGGAGGGGTTAAATATGTACATTTGCAAAAAAATTGGCATTCTTCACTCTGTGTTCTGAGACATGCCAAGGTAAAGAAATGTGTGAATTATCTTTCACTAGTGTGAAACTAGAAAGAAAAAGAAGACAATATGTTCAAAAAATCAGTTTAACAAGATTTGGAATCACAAGCTCTGCAAATCTTAACAGAAACCAAATGGTTTCTCTGTGGTGTTACTACAGTATGAGAATTTAGATTGCATGGGGATTATGCTGTGTTTCTCTCTTAACATACTTGAATTTCTTTTCAATTTAACCTTCACATTGACTTTTGGGGATATTGAAACAATTATAGTCTCTCTATCATGTGCTTTATCCTAAGTTTCTGATATGCACTCTCAGCTGTAACTGACTTTTTTTTGGAGGGAAAGATAATGAAGGTTATAGCAGAACTGAAAAAAAGAACAGTTTTCATGAAGGACATATATTAGTGTGGACTAAGGGCATATTTGAAGTTGGTTTTGATGCAGTCGGAAACAGCAGAGTCTGAGCATGCTGTATGCACATGAAAGCTCTTTCTTACAGTTGTGCTTACTGCAGCACTATTCATTGCAGCACTGAAATACTGGCATGTCTGAAGTACTGAGATGTCTGAGCTTTACAGCAGAGAGAGGAACCAGAACAGAGATTCAGTGGACTTGTGAGCCTGAGGTCATAGATTTCAATGTGGGGAAAAAAAAAAAAGATGACTCTAAGGGGAAAGTGTGTGTTTCTCTAAACCTTGCCTTTGGACAAGTCAGGCGTCCATGCTTGTAGAGGTTATGTTTACTGAGACAGATGGTATGAGAGCATGGAAGTGCCTTATTGCAGCGAGAGCTACAGTAGCCTCAGATGCAATAGAGACCAGCTAGGGAAGGAATTCACCAAAATTTTGTGGAAAGGGTGAGGATCAGAGAATGGCCTCAGTCCTGGAACATACAAAGATTAAATACTCTGGTCAGGAAATCACCTGGATATGATGTCAAAACTACAGCAGGAGCAGTAGCAGTAAGATGCCATCCGGTTATGCTTCAACTAGGCAATCCAGTGTGACCCCTCAAGGATAAATTAGAACCAGATACAATTATTTTTAAAACATTGTAAATCCAGTTTCTTTTTTTTTTAAAAAAGCAAGCTTTCCACAGTGAGTAACAGCTCAGCAGTGATTAACAACAAATTCTGGAGAACTCCAGTGGGAAATGAATCCTGTATGCTAGACATTGGAGACAAATAATGGACTTTTAATGTAAGGTACAAGAAATCAGCTCCATACAACCAAGAAGACATTTTCAAAGTAAATGCTCTTTCATAGCAAAGCTGTGATTTGAAATCCATGAAAGACCATTACTGTAGAAACAGAAGATAACGTTACTGCATATTGGCTAATCATTATGGTGGTTGTAAAACAATGCCCAGCAAATTACAGTTTACAAACAACTGAAGGTACTGAAATGGACACTGTTGTCACTGTCTGCTTCATTTATTGATGATAATCTTGTGTGACCTTTCCAGAGAGGGAATATTTATTTCCTGTGTAGTCATAAATCTGGCACCTGACATTTGGCTTTTGCACATGGAGCTGGATGAAATGTTCAGTACACTGATGACTTCTGCAATGCTATTTTGTCACTACAGATGGCTCTGCACAAGCAGAGAGGAAAAATTCTGGTATGCTTAATGAGAGTACCCACATCCATGCAGAAGAGGCTCAGGGGAATGAAAACTTTGTAACTAACGTCCTCCATGCACATGGCACAAACTGCGACAGTGAGACAGAAAACAGAAAAGGATCATAATGCTTGCAAAGAGGGAAGGACAAAGAAGTAAAATTAGAGAACCCTTCTTCCCAAGATACTAGGATTTGGTAGCCTATTTATCAGAATGAAGGAAGTGAAGGCTGATCCTAGTGGGTTAGGACAGATAAAAATAATGCCTGCCCCAGAAGTGGAGAACAATAATATAGTGATATCATGACACTTGTCTAAATTTTGGCCTCATATGTGGGCAGAATGTAGATCAGCTTCTGAGCAAGAGTAAGAAATAACAGACCCCAGTAGTACAGCATGGAGCATTTGAAACTGCAAGATATGTGACTGCTCTCATCGCAGATAATAGAGAAAGATAACGGTTGGATTTGATAATCTTAAAGGTCTTTTCCAGCCATGGCGATTCCTTGATATACGTGCTCTGAACACTTGAACATGTGAAGACATGGAAAGAAGTAACACTGATGGCAGGAAAGGTATAGGAATAGCCAGGTGTTTATATGGCTGTGGTTATATGGCCTCAAGTGGCACCCGGAAAGATTTAGATTGGTCATTAGCAAAAAATTTCTTCACCTAAAGTGTTTTCAAGCACTAGAACATGCTGCTGAGGGAAGTGGTTGAGTCACTCCCTGAAGGTATTTTATTTAAAAGATGTGTATTTGTGGTGCTTAGGGACACAATTTAGGGGTGGATTTGTCACTGTTAGGTTAATGGTTGGACTCTATCTTAAAGATCTTTTCCAAAATAAACAATTCTATGATTCTAACATTGAACCCTCAGACTACAAATGTTTGTTAGTGACAATAATAATTTAGGCCTCCAAAGTGATGACATGGTACATTGCTGTATCTCAGTGCTGAGAGGTTTGGATGGGATGATACCCTGTGTCTTTATGTCACTTTCTCCATAGCCTGAACATTTCTGGACAACAGCAAGTTGCTAAAAGAGTTACCTTCCATCATCCTGATTGAATCAAATTTTCAGTTTTATAAAGCAAGCGATAAGAACTCAAAATAGCTGTTGAGTGACATGACTGATTAGCACAGCAGGCAAAAACCATGTAGAGCAGAATATGCAAAAAGAGTATTATATTTTCCAAACACAGAGCTGTAAGTTTGGGACATCTTAATCAGGAGGTACTGCAAAAGCATGTGTGTCCCACTGAGAATTACAGTTGCTGGAGACAGGTTCCAGAGGGTTAGCATGAGTACATGCGAAAGTCTTTTATAGGTCACTTTAAAAAAGAAAAGAAAAAAACCAAGTATTATGGTAGTCAGGTTAGACCAGGGAAAGCCAAGAAAGGGCAAATACATGAGAAATTTGAAAGGGATCTGTTCTAGCTAAATATTTTAGGAAACTGCAAAGCTAGCCAATAATCAGTAGAAACACAGAATTGCAAGCAGTAGATTGCAAGCAGTCTACCAGCATTTGGTTGTGTTAGGATCTGAGGAAGAAACAAGTTTGAATAAAATAATCAGAAAATATATTGTGATATATGTATCAATATATTAAATGTGTACAAAATAATGTGAGTCCATCTCCATATTGCTCCTCTCCTCGTAGATTAATTGATGCAATATCTGCAAGTTTGGAGGAGAAAAAAAATATTACCAGATAGTGATGTTTGATGCGGTCAGAAAGAACATAGCTGAAGTTCACTTTAAAGTAAACAGAAGTAAAAGAAAACTTTATTCTGACAAGAATTCTCTAGCCTGTAATGACTTCGTTGGGTTTAAAATAAAAAATAGGGATGAAAGCATGAAAGTGAGAAAGAGAGGAAAAAACCTCAGGTTTCAGTAGCAGAAGTATTTGGAGCAAGGTCAAAAGTCAAAATATAACTGGGGTGGGAGAAAAATTATGTGCTCATTTAATGGTAATCTCACCATATTTTCAAAAAAAAAATTTCTTTAAACCATCTGCCTGTGACTGTTCCCTGATGCTTAGGGAACAAAGAACTTTTGCTGTAGTCCTGAGTCATCTTAAATTCTGTGTGTTGTATATGGAATGTTATATCTGATTTAAAAAAAAAAAAAAGAAAATTTAAGAAATTTAAAATGCTAACAGTCTCAAATGGCCAAATAGAAATTGTCAACTTGAAAAATACCAAGTGTTTCAGGCTTTTTCAGGCAGCAGAAATGGCTTAGGAAATGGTACCAATCAGTTGCAATATCTTAAAGTAATCCTTTGGGAAATAACTAGTGTAGGCTGAGGTGCTTGTAATAGGTTACTTAATAATGACAAAATATTGTCAATGACATAAAAAAATTAATATGCTTTCTTGGGGAACATCTTATACTGTGTTATGGATACAAGCATTTCAGGGATATAACATAGTTATGCAGGAACATCTCCATGGGCTTTGGGGGATTTTTAAATTGCAAATCAGAATAATAATCATTTATTTTAAAGTTTCCAGAGAACACTTTATAATTCAAAATCAATTATAAATCATTTTAAGAGTATTATTTTTTAGAATAATATATGTTAAAGACATGTAATCCAATAGTTGTTAGTTAGGAAATGAAATGTTAATGTTTGTACACAGCATTCTTTCTTACATAAATTATAAGTAGACCAGAATATGTTTGGTTATTTTTTTTCAATGTGCAGGAGAACTGATAGCTTGCTGTGACAGACTTTCCTTCTTTTTTTTTGTCTTCAAATTAAGTGAACATTTACATTTTAAATCATGGCCTGATACAAGTCTAAATAGCCAATGCAGCAGAAGAACTCTCATTAATGCCTGCATTTATTACCAATTTTTAACTTTAAACCGGTTTGGTTTGTAAAAATTATCATAAATCACTTTAGTGTCTACTCTACTTTTGGCAGAATGAAAATGCCTTTAACTTTCAGTGATGACCAATTTTTGAAATAGTTTGTTCTACTTTAAAGCCCAATGCTATGGACATTTGCAACCTATTGCCTCATTAACTGCATTCATATTAAAATACCACTCCACTTAAATGAGAAGATAATTATAATACCTTGAAGCAAATGAGATGTTATTGCAATAATTAAATCTGAAATGAGATGCAGATAGTTTGGCCCTGCTGCTTTCCTGGCTATTTAGTACTGAATACCATTTCCATTGGTCACACTGAATTACAATATTGCATACCAATAACAGTGCAATACCTGTTAGATTAAAATTGCTCCTGGAGACTATAGGATGAGAATTTATTGACCTCTGGATATTTTGTTAACCATTTACAATACACCAGTTACTTTCATATGTAGATTTTCAGTTGTATGCTGCCTTTCTGTACAGAAGAGGGGAAAGAAGCAGAATGCTGAAAAGTTCATCCTCTTTCTTTCATTTCTATAGTCATGGTGATGCTCCTCTGCCTTGAATGGCTAAGGGTGAGGTTGTAGGAAGAGTCAAGGAAAAAGTCATTTTCTATAGATCGTTCCCATGACATTGTCTCCAGACAGAACACGCTAATCATGTCTAGCTCAGGCAGCATTTTTTCCTGCATTTTTTTTCCCAGCTCTTAGAAACAGCAATGTGGGGTTCAGAGACAGAGCCGTTTCTATGGAAGAACAGTAATCCGCACTATCAATCGATCTCATATACCACAAATGTAGAAGTTCCTTTTGTCCATATTCTATCTGTAAATGGCTCCTGCCTTCAGGAGAGGAAGCAACGGAACATATTTTTGCAATTGAACATGAGGAAAGGAATTTATCATTAGCAAAACCTGCAGTCATCTTTTTTTTATGCTCTTTCTTATAAAGCATAAAGTTTTACTAAAAGGTACAGACAGATAAGCTATATTCTGTACATTAGCTGTTGATCATATCTTAGTGCTGCTGATCAGCATTCATAAAGACAATATCAGATAATTTTGCCATTTTATTGTACATGTAAAGGCAGTGTTTGTAAATAAAAATCCCATCAGATTATAATACCAAACATTGCAGTAGCTTGCAATGGATTGTCATAACCTGATTTTTTTTTTATACGACCGATTGTTTAACTTGTACTTCATATAGGGCAGACACATCAAATAGAAAAAAACCCCATATTTTATATTTCTTGTTTTGTATATACCCTATTGCCGGATGTCTACCAGCATTATCTTTTGATGCTCAGAGCATTACTGTTTAGCATGAAAGGTGAAAATAAAAAGAAAAAAACCAACAAAACAACCCACAGAAATTACAAGTAGAGATTAAATGGACAATGCAGAAGGGGATTTTCAGCAACGTGATTTCCATTTGGCAGAAGGCTATTGCCTTAACAAAAGATGTCATTTTCCCCAGAGGCAATCTGCCGTAACATCAATGTTTGTAAAAGTTTTGCCATTTCCTAGTTCATGGCAGAGCTGTGAAGATGCAGGTGGTATATAAACCGCATGTACTACATTTATACTGCTTTAACTAATAGGCAATCTGGTAACTATTAAAGGAGAATTCATATCAGGTAGGCAAGTGCAGCACGTCTGAGTTCCCTGGTGGCACAGCATAAATAGCACATTGAGACATCACAGAGAATTAGCTTGCACGTTAGAAGCCAGTTACTCTAGGTTTAAGGCTGTATCAAGGCAATCCAAACACCCCCTGCTCAAGCAGCTGCCTTACCTGGGAAGTGCTTAAAACTCATTACATGTCTTTCTGGTTGCCGTTAAAATTCCCCAGCAGTCAGTCTGCAGCTGTGCTCTGCTCCTCGGCTGAACGTCATTGCCAGGCACAGCCAGGTGTTCTCCTCCCACCCGAGTTTCACCAGGGTCCATGGGATGGGCAGAAGATAGTTGTTGCTCCTTGGCCTCCCAACAGGATGAGACTTCTCTTAAAGTCCACCTGCAGCTCGTTTCACATTTTTAGTAGATTGAGAGAGAAAGGAGAATTAGCTATGCCCATGCTGGAACAAAAGGATAAAATCACAGTGATTAGAGGGCTTCAGGGGCAAGGGGAACTTCAAGTGGGGCTGAAGACACATCTCAGAGGAGAGCTGGTCATGGCAGCATAGAGTGTGGTGTGCTGTGGGCTTCCCCCTACCTAGGGAACAAGGCTGTTTTCCAGAGTGGCTGTGGCATTACTTGATGGAGGAGGACGGGAGAGAGCAGAGGACTTTGTGCATGGTGGTTCAGGGCATTTTGTTTTCTGCTGCTTTTGGTGACTGGAGAGTTTTGTTTAGGAAATACCACTCTTTTTTTTTTTTTTTGGCATTTGCATACCAATAATTGAACTCATTCTAATTAAAGCTAAGAGCAGGCAGTGACATGCCAGTTAGATGGGAATGTGTGTTGAGATGTCATTTGTTTTATTCTTTGTAGTAATTTTATGGAGTCTGTTCTACTTTCTTTCAGACCAGGGGCATATATATGAAGATTTCATGATACAAGGCCACAGACTTATTTCCCTGTCTCCCTTTTTACTTCCACAAATCCCATACTCCTTTCACTGTATTGCTACAGGTTTAATAGAAATAGGCAGCAAAAGAATGCTCTTCTACACCTTAGCATAATTTGGTAGAAAGTCAGTGCATTTACTCCAGAGTGGACAGAGGCACCTGTCCTCAGTGTGGGGTCAGGCACACAAGTGAGGATGAGCACAAGCAGGAGATCAGAAGTACCTGCAGTTGGCATTTTTTTTACTGTCTGATAGAGGAGAATCCTCTCTGCAGTGAATTTTTTCTTTTTTTTCAATAAACTCTTGTGAAGCTGTTAGGTCTCCCCTACCACTTGTGGAGATGCTCAGCAGGTAGCTCTAGAAGCTCAAACCTACTTCCCAGTTTCAGTGTCAGAGCAATTTTGCAGTTTCAGGCCTGTGGGAATTTTTCATTAGATCTATCTGTGTGTCTCAAGACAGGGTCAACAGATTTATTTCATCTACTGGAGAGCTTAATTGGATAATCCTTTAATGATGGAATACATAACATACTGAGCAGGCTTTCTGAAGTCAACTGTCATTATTTTACCCTATGCTATGGTGTGAGGATTAAAATTTCAGATTTTAGGGTGCAGTTAAAATTACAGGATTCTCCTAAAGAGCCTATAATCCTTTATTTGCAGTACACAAATAACTTGCATTGATTGGAAAGGGGTGGTAGAAAACCTCTGCAAGCTCTTTTGATTCAGATACCTTTGAAACTGCTGCTTCTTAGAACTTAAAAATCCCAAGACCTTAAACTCTGAGGTCTGTGACCTTTCATTTTTAATGTGTATAAAACCAATGTTTTTTTAAGGAACAACTAAGTAAAACTATAAAGATATTTACATTATTGATAAGGAAAAAAAACTTAAATGTGAATATTAGAATTGTTTATGATCCTAATGAAGGCCCTGTAAGGCAATTCTGCCTGAAAGAGACCCCTACTGAGGTTATTTCTTAGAGGTGTTTCTTTGGCCCAAACATATGCAACCAAGTAGACAACATATAAAGGAAGGAAAGCACAATTTCTTGAACTCTAAAACTGATCGTGACATATTAAAATCTAAAAGCACACAAAATACACACTTTATGGTATACTTTTCATAATTTCAGTCTAGCATGTAGTAGGAAAATGAAGATCAGAACTGAGCTTTTAAAGGAGTTCTGGGTGTGATAATGGGTCATTTAGTGAAAAATTATTATGAAAATAAGGCATCTTGCATTTATTTTGATGTGTCACACATGATAATTCATGTATCTGTTTGTGGTATTTCTTTAACTCACAGTTGGCTCATCTGTACATTTCTGGAATTTATGTCTTAAACAGCTCATGAAATGAGAATCTCTGAATCTTCCCTTAGTGAAAAATCAAGTGTAAACGATTATTACTTTTTTAAAGTAGGATTTATGTCTGTTATGATAAGCCTGATACCCTCAGAAAATAACCACAAGAGGGGCCTATTAATTGTACATCAGCTTTTTCTGTTCCACTTTCCTCTTCATCATCTTCATTCTAACATGCTTATCTTACTCAGCTGGAAGACAGATACTAAAATAAAATGAGATTTCAAGGCTAGTTACAGTACGACTGAAATGCATTAGTTATTGATGCCAGGAAGGGTGGTTGGACTGAGTTATACACTTTAGCCTGTATGTGTATTGTACACCAGTGTGGACTCTGGCACGGACAATTGGCACCAAGGCGTCCCCGCAGAAAATATTTCTCAGGTCAGATTGTGCAAATAAACAAGAATCCATGTGGTATGAGTGACAGCAGCATTAAAACCCCACTGCAGAAGTGTAAAAACTAACTTCGCAGTGTGGAGACACCTAATGAAGACTTACTGAGTTGTTTACTAGACCTGCAGAGGCTCAGTAGGTGTTTTATTGTTGTGTATTCACAATGTCAATTTTAATTTTTAATTATTTTAAAAAGTTAATTAATCACAGTTTACCTGCTGTGACTTTTAAATGAACAAATTCTTTTACTTTGAACTCTAAATATCAGCTGTAGCTTCATAGCTGCTCAAATGTTACTCAGAACTTCATGTCTTGGGATACCACATGAAGCAAGAAATAACCTAATTTTTGCTTATAGATTTGAAAAATAGCTTATTTCCCATTGAGCATCTTTACCTTTTGAAGACTATCCTCTACAAAGCAGCTGCCCTTTATGTGAAAAATAGATGTTCCATATTGAGTTTCTCATGGGATTTTTTCATTTTTATAATAATTTTTTCCCCGTACATTGAAATCAGTAATTCAGATACGCTCTGTATATATGGCCAAATAAAAAAGAAAAAGAAAGGAAAATCCCTCTTCTTTTCACATATCAAATGCCCCTTAGCCATTGATAATTGATTATTTTATTCCAGTCTCAGTCCTTTCTACTCATGTCTGCTTTCACTATCTATTTCATCAACTGGTTTTTACTGTCACCTTTTGTTCTTGTTTTGGTGACCGTTCTTTGCATCTGAACCTCTTACTGTTCAGCATATAGCTGCCTTTTTGTTTGTTTGGTTTTAATTCTGAGATTGATAAAAAGCATATTAAGGTTAATGAATGCAAAACTTCTCCATCAGTTTTCAGCGATGAGAATGTCAGAGGTTCAAATTGGGTAAGCTCCCTAGTAACAGAGACAAAATAAACAACGTTCAGAATAATATATTGTGAGGTTGAAGTCAGTAATGATAAATTCATTGCAGTGCTTTAAAGTGTAATCTTCATCTTTCCACTAGCCTGGATTTCTTTCCTTTCTCTGTCCGATTTCCAGTTATTTGTACTTCACTATTCATTACTAAATTGTGACAGCACCAGTTATTCTTGCTACCTTTGTATTAATGTGATTAGAAGCTTTTTCCTGAGCCATTGTCATCTCTGAACAGATTGTTCTGGAACCTTATAATACCAAAATACTGAAATCCTGATGGCTGTAGCTGCTGCACATTTTGAATGTATCAGATTAGACCAGCTCTCTGACTCATATCTGTGATCTCTCTATATAAACTCTTTATACAGTAGCATGGGGTATTTTGAATAACATAAAGTAGTAGGGGCTAATTCTGGGAGGGTCCACCAAAGCAATGTTGTTGCAATGTGATTTTGTGCAATATGTATTTACATGTTTAGACCCATTAACCTCAGACAAAAACTTCATTTGAAAATAAAAGCTTTCTTAATTGTCCCAGATAATATATTCCATCTGTGTCTATATATACACATCTGATGCCATTTTCCCTGCTTTTTCTGTCCTAATATTTAGTAATTAATGATGCTTAATTTTCAGAAAAGTAGAGGTCTAAGTAAAAGTAGAAACTAGTAAGTAACAGTTCAGGAAGGCAGGAAGCAGAGAGGATGAGTTGATGTCTTCATGCACTTCTGTGTCCTGCTAGTAGTGGGCTGCTGGTAAAACTGTAGTGATTTTAAACTAATTTAGCAAATTCAGAAGAGTTTATAGGATAAAACTACTGAAGGCTTCGTACCTACCAGATTCCTTGTAGGACCACATGGCTACAGTTTTACCAGTGGAGTAATTTTTCTTTCATGGTGTTATGACTCTCAAGTCTGTTTATCACAGTTTGAGATGTGGGATTCAGAGGTTAGTGTTCAGTGGTGCCCCAGCAGAGTCATCTGTCGGCCAAAGTCCTGAAATTTGGGAAGCCCTTTTACGTCAGTGTAAGCCTTTTGACTATGACATAGGGCTGCTGGAACAGGAGTTAAAAATATTAATGCCTGTGTCAGTATAAACCATGAAAATAGCCTTTTCCTAAATGTATGGTACATCACACTTCAGGCCAAGCTGCAAATAGCAAGAATTAAAGCTCTCTTCTTATTCTGTGACATACCAGATCTCTTTGAAGACTAAGGTGAAATTAAGGCTAAAATGTACAGCTGTGCACAGTGAAATGGGCATAGGTCTCCATTTAAAAAAAAAAAAAGAAAATTATTTTCTTTAAGCAAAGATTTCAGCATGGAAAAGTACTGGTTTTATTTGTCTCTTGTCTTACTATTAACAGCTGCACGGTACCTTTTTTGTTTGTTTGTTTTAGTATGCATATACTGTGAAGACATATGTCTCACAGTAAAGATCTGTCATTAATTGTCTGATTTCATTCATGTTTACATAGTAATCCCAGTTAAACAAATGATGCATGGAAGGGTTTTTCTTTCATTTCACTTTCAGGCTGCTCTTATTATGGATGCTAGAAGACCCATCCCATTTGGTCTTCTTGTTGCCCAGGTTGACAGTTTTATCTAACTTCCTAATAAACCTCTTTTTCTGGATACCTACTAATTCATTTCAGTACATACAGGTTTAATTTATTAGAAATGTAATGGATGGACATAAAAAATAATGAAGTCATTAGAGCCCTAATAGTTTAAAGCAAGAAAGAAAAAATTAGTTCTTGATATGTTTATTCTCTTCAAAGTGAAGATAAGCAAAGCCACCTTGTTATGACAGTCAGTTCTTCGTCATTTAGGGTGTTCTCAAGATAAGCCAATTCAGGTATCCCACATCCGTTGTGACTTGAGTATGACACCATAACCTTGAGCCAGAAGAAATTTTGAGCCTGAAAAAATCATTGTACTACCTCAGAATAGGCAAAAAGAAATTAAATTGAATTCTGTATTAAAGCCTGTATATTAGTCCAGAACCAGGTCAATTCCAGATCATATCTCTACCTCTGTGTGACCTGCAGGCACAGGAAAGGCATGCCTGATTTTGAAAGGCTGTTGAATCCACTGGCCATGTATGCACCAGTCTTTGGGTCTTTTACTGCAGTGCCAGTAATTGTCAAATACAGTTGTTTGAAGTAAGAGGAGAAAACAGAATGCCTTGCTGTGTTTTATCAATACAGTTTAATGGATAAGATTGCTTTTGTCTGGTTGAGAGTCACACCTGAATAGCCACAGTTAGGTTTATTTGATTTAGCTTTTTGTGTCATTGTGTAGCAGTGTGACAGTAGTGTCAATCCACCTTGACAAGCATGGGGCTTCAAGAACTAAAAAGATGCAATAAAGGTGTCAGTGGTCCTCAAAAGTAAGTGTCACAAGTCTGTCAAAGAAAAAAAAAAAAAACAACTTGGTAGTGTTTAGAAGTGATGATGTTCAGTCTGAATTCTCAAGAGTTTGGATGGTGAGAATAAACAACAGTCATGACAGAACAAATATGTAGTACATAATATTTAACTATGATGTATATATATTTATAACTGCATTATTTACATTTTAACCCAACATATTTCCTGGAAACATTCCAGGTCAGGTTGTACAGGGCTCTAAGCAACCTGATGTAGTTGAAGATGTCCCTGCTCACTGTGGGGGCTTTGGACTAGATGAACTTTAAAGGCCCCTTCCAACCCAAACTGTTCTATGATACTGTTATTTTGTTGTTAAGAATTATTTCAGTGGAAATAGAACACCTTAACTCCAATGGGAAGAAGTGATGCAATTTTGTTGCTTTTGGATTGTCATGTTATGTGGCCTTCCAAAGAAAATTGTTAAAAGTTCTGAGCATTGAGACAGCAACGTTTGGTGTTTTTTTCCTCTGTATAATACTTCAGGCAAAGGTCAAGCTAGGTATGAATTATAAAATCTTTATGCTGTCCCATTTATAGCAATGTTACTTTATTTCTTTCTTCTCTACACATGTAAATAAAAGCAATATTTCCTGATACTGTTAGTCAGTATTCATGATAGTAGTATCCACAGCGTTCCTGATGCCTTTCAAATGAATGAAAGACTTTTCCTTTCAATAATGTAAGAAGAAGCATTATGAAAAGCAATTTAAAAAAATACATGCAATTTAATCTGAAATACATGTAAGAAATTATCTCAGATACTGTCTTGTATTTCCTGCCTAGTGCTATGACTCAGGATTAAAACCATTTCAATATTTCAGATGCATTTCTGTATCTTGATTCGTTTAGATTTCTGTAAGTGTAATCGCTATTCTGCTTTGTAATTGCTGGTACTGGGATAATTACAATACAATATTTTTTTTCTCTGTGCGTTACAGATACTCTTAATTTCATGCAATGAGGTGTTTTTGCTGGGAATAAATTACGAGCATAAGTAGGTAGATCAGTAATCATCTCATTGCTATTGACTATAATTTTGTATATTGTACTGGGTCTGGCTGGAACAGAGTTAATTCTCTTCATAGCAGCCCATATGTACTTTGGATCTGTGACTGAAACAGCACTGGTAACACACCAGTATTTTGGCTGTTGCTGAGTAGTGCTTGCACAGCATCAAGACTTTCTCTTTTCCCACCCTGTTCCCCAGTGAATAAGTTGGGTGTGCACAAGAAGCTGGGAGGGGACACAGCCAGGACAGCTGACCTGAACCGACCAGTGCGATACTCCCTTTCTTGCTCAGCAATAAAAACTGAAGGGAGGAGGTTTTAGGGAGGTAGCCATTGCTCAGAAACTGTCTGGGCATCAGTCTGTTTCTGGGACATGGTGAGTGATTGCATTTGCATCACTTGCTTTGTTTTCTTTTGGTCTGCCTTTTTGGCTTCATCTATCAAGCTATCTTGACCAAGTCATCTCACTTCTGCTGTTCTGATTCTCTCCCTTGCCCCACTGCGGGGGGGCTGTGGGAGGAATGAGCAAGCAGCTGTGTGATTGATTTTTTTTTTTTAGGTTGTATGTTATGTTGGTCTTTATGTAAGCACAGAAAATACAGAAATCTATTTACATCTTTGGTATATTTCTAAGGTTTAAAACAAAAACCCAACAGCCACTCCCCTCCTCCAACTAAAAGGACTAGATTGGTAGCAAATAGTGATTTTCATCAAAGAATAATGACTCCTCATCATCAAAATTTTCCCAAAATGATGATGGATGGTTTTGGACATATGGGCTTTCTATAGCAGGGCTACTTTTAAGTATTGGAAGGAATGTATGAAAGAAAGCAAGTGAAAGACTTTGTCTGTCAGTTGGTATTTCAGTATGCAGAATGAGATACATCTCTTCAGATGAACTTCAGATCTGACTTGTTCTTCTGGATCCCTTTTATTGTCATTTTCTTAAGAGGAGTAGATTTATAGAACCATAAAACAAACCAGGTTGGAAGGGACCTTGAAAGATCATCTGGTCCAACCTTTAATTCTTAAGTGCCATTCTTCCAAAACAGGCATGTAAAGCGGTTAAGATGAATTGCACTTTAGAACAGCCTGTTTTATTTCCTTGATTGTAAAGGGAGCCTAGGTTGGAAAGTTGAGATACAGCTATCTCTACAGTGTAGCCTTTTAATGTTAGATTATATGAATCATGTCCTTAGTGATACAGCACAAGGATCTAAGGGATGATGAGTCTTACTTATGTGGTTTGATGCTGACTGAAATACTCAGATTTATGTAGTGCCTATGTGGAGTTATTGCTTTTTGAATGTTCTTTTGATAGCTACAAAGAAGAATTTCTTCTTCTACATATTCCCACTTTCCTGTTTCCTGAAATGGTTTTCCTTTTTTTCTATACTTCCTTTTGGACTCCTGAATTTTACTTCAGCTAGGATCTACCAATTTCCCTTGAAGTAAAACTTAGGGAGAAGAACTTAATTTTTAGCCTTGTAAAGTGCTCAGTACATTGTTAGTATTTAATAATAAATATTAATAATAAAAAGATATAACTTTTATCATTTAAGAATACAGAAACATAACAAAGTGGGACTACCAAGCCAAGTGGCATCATAATACGAGAAAAGCAGGTTACTATCTCATTCAGAGTTCTTCAGGTGTGATTTAATTAGTTTTATGTATCAAAAGCTACATTATTGATAGTTCCCATCAGAGGCGCCATCAGAGAGGGATTTAAAGGATGGTGTAACAGACAATATTTTCCAGTAGGAAGCTTAAAGAAAGCAAGTTAAGTAGAAACAAAAGTATCTTAAAATAAAGAACAGTTTACAGACATTGAGAATAATATTTGAACCATCTCAAAAAACACTTCTGTGAAAGCAACTAAATAGAAAAATGTCCAATATGAAAGGTTCGCCAGTTAAATTTGGATGTATTTATGATAAAGGGT